>CAUYSK010093255.1:0-28538 GCA_963575035.1 Avahi laniger
CTGTAATCCTAGCTCTCTGGGAGGCCGAGGCGGGCAGATTGTTTGAGCTCAGGAGTTCGAAATCAGCCTGAGCAAAAGCGAGACCCCGTCTCTACTAAAATTAGAAAGAAATTAATTGGACAACTAAAAATATATAGAAAAAATCAGCCGGGCATGGTGGCGCATGCCTGTAGTCCCAGCTACTCGGGAGGCTGAGGCAGGAG
Organism: Avahi laniger; assembly: GCA_963575035.1. NCBI lineage: Eukaryota > Metazoa > Chordata > Mammalia > Primates > Indriidae > Avahi > Avahi laniger. Next base: position 204 of record CAUYSK010093255.1, read on the forward strand.
GATCACTTGAGCCCAGGAGTTTGAGGTTGCTGTGAGCTAGGCTGATGCCACGGCACTCTAGCCCAGGCAACACAGCGAGACTCTGTCTCAAAAAAAAAAAAAAAAAAAAAAAAGGATGATGATCTATTTCTTGGCATGGTTTCCTAATTTTCACTTGAAAACCATGTGGAAAATGGACTTTAACAATAAAAAGGAGTAAAAGTCATGATTATAGCAATAGTAACTGTAGCTGTAAGCAGCTGCCATTTATTGAACACCTACTACACCCCATGTGTTGAAGTTCTGCTTTAGTACGTTTTAGTTCATTCTATTTCCATCACATGCTATTCTTACTATGCAAGAGGGGAAGTAAGTCCTGAGACATTTGCTAACATCACACAGATCATATGTGAATAGCAGAGGTGGAATGTGATCTCAGATCACTTTTACTCTGACACCTGCTTTCTTTCTCTCTATATTAGTTATACTGATGTATTGTTATGGCCCTTGTCACTCTTGGAAGATTTACAGGTAAACAATTTGGGGCTAACAATCGACTTGTTAGCGACACGCTCATGGGAAACATAGGAACTGACCACTTCACAGACAACTCTAGGAGGTTAACAACTTAGGAGACAACATCTTTTAACTCTAGTTCAAGGAGTCTTGATGGATCCTTGTGACAATTAAGTTATTTTGGATTCTCATGGACAGAAGCAGACTGAAGAATGGCTTTTGATAGCCCGGTGATCTTTGCAGTGATGGTGGTGGGGTGGTTTTATAGAATATAAATCTGCTGGCTAAGATGGGAATCACTGGCTCAAGCCACGTCAGAGATGTTTGGAAAACCAGGTGGTAAGGGAATTCCACTTTTAGGGGGGTTAGGGAGGTGGTGATTTTGGTGGGAACCAACCTTATTTCCTTCTAAAAAATCCAATCTAAAAGCACACAATCCCAGGCCAAACAATCTATTATATCTTCTCCAAGGGACTAAACTTATACTTATAGAAGAGACAGATATCTAAAGTGAACAGACGTGTATTAATCCAGAAATGGTGTATTCTTAGGGTTGTGTCATTTTTGATAGGCAGGCTATCTTTGAAAAGGTGAAATGGGAAAACAAATACTCACTCCACTTAATTCTTGGGGAATGGGAGTTGTGCGTGTACATATTTTACAGTATTTTCGTCTTCGCTTGGCTTGGCATCCAACCCAATAGCAGCATGAACTTTGAGGTCAAGTGGTAATTTGGTCCCAGAAGTTGCCATAGGAATACTGCTGCCCACAGAAAGATGACAGTTTTGAACAGCAGATTCCCCAAATGCAAGAGGTCATATGAGGCAGACTTTACAAAGTTTACATAACAAAGAGCAATTCTGTTAACTAAAATGATTAATTCCCGTCAGTACACATCAAACAGAACTGTTACAAAACATTATTGTCTGGGTTCACATTGCATAGTAAGGGTTTTTCACAAGTTCTATTTCCAATAACTCTTTCGACAAAGCCAGGGCTTTTTTTTTTTGGAGGGGGTGGAGAGGGTGGTGGTAGCAGATATTAATTTCCAGAGGAATCTATGAATGGGGACTGAGTAGGCTGCTGTCTTAAGTGTGAGATATGTTGTGCTGATGTTGTGGCAGGAAAAAGACAACAGCCCTTCTGAGGAATGGGGGCCTTCCAGGGATCCGGGACTGACGAAAAACACCCTGGCGGTACAAAGGCTGCATTGTCCTTCCCTTCAGAGACAATGGGGTATTTAAAAGGCTCACAGCATCAAAATTCTAACTCAGTCCTTGAAGACATTTTCAAGTCTTATGTCTCACTGCTGACAGTAAGAATGAGGAGAAAAAGCCTGTTTTATGAACTCTCTTGCAGGGAAGTAGGCAGTCTTATCTGAAGAGGCTATTTGCCTACAAGTATAGTTATTCTTGAAAGGCCTCACAATTTAATGAGTCTGTTTTCTGCTTCTTAGAAAGTAGCAGCAAGAATATGAAAAAGGCACTGAATTCCCAAATCAAAAGGTCTGGATTTGGGTGCTGATTCTGCCAGTTGCTTGGGTGACCTTAAGCCTGACATCTGTACTTTCCTCATTTGTCAAGAATGATAACTGCCCTGAGCCTGGTTCTCAGGCTTGCTGTGAAAATCAAAAGCAGTAATGTGTGCAAAAGTGGTTTATTATGAAGAGTTTCAGAAACATAAATGATCATTATCAGTAATATTCCTACACCGACAATTCTCTGCCTTAGAAGATTTTGAGAAGGAGGGTTTCAACAGCAAATTAGGACCTTTTTCCTTTGATTAATCCCCTTCTTAGGCTATTGAATCACTTCAGCTTCAGGGAAGTTAATTTATCTGCTCCAAAGTGACCACAATAATAGGAATAATCGTGAATCTTAGGGCAGGGGAACACGCAAAGTCTAACCAGACTCTTACACTTTCCTCATTTTCCAAAGCTAGTACCTCGCGCACCAATATGTTTTCTATTTTCTTCCTCTTTGACCAATTTAGTGATAGTGAATTGTCAACATTAGCGTAACTTTCTACACAGAAACGACCTGCACTGGCCTTAGCACCTAGGACCTAACACCTCAGTTGCAAAAATAAAATTCCAAAGCTGGAAGAAAAATACCACATTAACATTTAAAGGCTGCACAGTTTTCTTTAGACACCAGAATCCACATGGACAATTTACATGGTAACCAAAACAAACTGTTCATTAAGTTTGGGTGAATGTTCCATGTATGTTGTGTTAACTCACATTTACAGAGCTTTAAGGGCAGGGGATGTTATTTAAGAGTTCTTCATGAATTGTTTTCTTTTCGCCTTCACTTTCTTTGGCTGGTCCTCTCTAAGAATCAATTGGAAATATCACACCAGACTCCAAACTTATTTTTGGCAAAATGCACCATCCTTACATGGACAATAAACAGAAAAAAGAAATAGAGTTTTCTATTAATATTTGGATTTCTAGAATGGGTGATAGAAGGTGCCTGGGAGTTAGATAAATTGTTCAATGTCCTTGCTCTGGCAGAGTGTTCCCAAGTATTTGTTTGCCCTTTTGGAGAAGTCACCTTGGTCAGCCTTAGGAAGGGAAATTATGCCTAAGGCCAGAAAGGCGCCCTCCCCTTTCTAAGGAGGGTTGCAGGCACTTGAGGCCAGCTCTCTTAGGAGGTTATGCAGCACACTCCAATGCTCAGGAAAGAGAGTATAAGAAAATATTTTGTTTGAGAAGCTTCCAGATCCCTAGAGGTGACTTGTAGAATGAGAGGTTGGTAAGAATTCTAACAGGTGGCAGATGTTTGGCCCACATAGACCGAGCCTCACAGGACTGACTTCCAACCTGGGAGAAGGCTGAGCACGTGAATGGTGGAAGTTTTGCCGTGAACCGTCAGCTTTACAACATGCCCTACCACATCCAAACTCTACACTCCACCAGATACCGCCCACTGGGGCTTGACTCACCAGGTCAATGCTCCGCCTTGTGGTGATTTCTGGAGTTGCTATCAGCCACCCTCTAGGTTGCTCTCAGGAAGTGGCGTGAGAACATGTGGTCTCAGGATGTGTTTTGGTGCCTCTCAAACCGAAGAAGGGGGTGATAACGCTGCAGTTGCATGTCTGTTCCAAAGGGTACATGTGGACCTTCTCTAATTTTCAGGATTTTTTTGAGACAATTCTCATACTAGTTGCTTTTAAATTCTCTTGCCTTTGAAATTCTTACCTGAATTCCCCCCACCCAGAAAAATGTCTTTCACTAGTCACATCTCTTGTTTGGGGTGAGTGGAGATGAAGTGACACGTGGCCTGATTGATTATGGTGTGATAACTGCACCAGATGTCACATCGGCTGAACAGCTTGAGAGTATTTTCATGAGACCAAACTATAACCTTCCCAACTTTACCCTGATTGTTTCTTTTAATATAGTCTCATTACCAACGTATTTTAAATGGTTCTTGTGTGTAGTTTAAAGGACTATGAGTTATAGCTATGCAGAGGGCATCTATTTCATGTGTATTTAACGACAGAAGTAGCTTTTTTAAAAAATGGAATCAATTATCGAATATGTCAATTATGGACCAATTCCTCCAAGTACTCACTCTGCTTGCCCTTAGCTACTCTTCCAATAGTTATAACAGTTGTTCTGAGCAGCATGAAGACCTTAGCAGATGAGCGACAAAGCATGAGTTTGGCCTATGACCTTGATTACAACATGTTTCGATGTGATGATTTGGATTTACCTTGACTGACATTTGTTTGGCCACTGCCACAGGTGGTGGTGTTTCAAGTCACAAGAAAATCATTTACGTGGAGGGAAAAATACCATGAGTTTAAGTCGATACGTTAGGAACTTGGCCTAAAACTAGTTTTTTTTTTTTGGAAATCAAATAGTAACAGGTCCCGTGTAACACATATCTAGTATCAGGGCTAATAGATGTATTATATAATTATTTAAATGAAGTCAAAATCATTACGAAGCACCTACTATGTTTCGAACAAGTCTAAGAGCCTTGGTTTTTATTCTACATACAACAATTTTAATAAGTTCTGATCAATATTTGTTTTCCACTTATTAAACAATGAAAGTTCTTTCAGCACACCATGTAATTTCACCTAAGTATTTGCCCTTTTCCAGGCTTAACAAAACATTTTAGACACAGATTATCAAAGAATGAGGACTATACAAATGTCTCCCTTTGATAATAGGACTCGGTGGCGACTTTGGTGGCTCCAAGCCCTAGGAAAGTTTCCACTGCCTCCCCGGCGCCCTCCTCCCCACATGACTGCAGGAACATGGAGTAGCTCCAAAGACAAAGACCAAGGTGACTGTGCCAGCCCTTCCAACATGAGTCCCTTGAAGGCCTTTGTGCCAGGTACATAGGGGTGGGGTCTCTATGACCATCTACTCTCCATTGTCTTGTAGGGCAACTCCTTTGTATGACAGATGAGGAAATTGAGGCCCTGAGAGAAGTGACTTGTGCAAGGTCACACTGCTAACACATTGCTGTGCTAGCACCGGAGCCCTGGTCCTGGGACTCCCTAGGCTTTTTTCTTTCCATTAATCTAAATCATCTCAGTCGTTCAGATTTCTGGATGAACTATATCCTTTCTCCCCTTTGAGCTTTAACATACTGGCGGATTCCTCTGTATGTAATTCTACCATCTCCCCATATCACCCTTGGGCCTTTACCTTCAACAAATACCCGGTTTACTCTTAAGATCCTGGTTAAAACATCACTTCCTCTAGGATGCCCTTCCTGACCCTCCAGCACTGAGTTAGGTGACCTTCCAGTGTGTTCTCCCGTCATTCTGTACTGATGTCAATTCCAGCATTTCTTACCCTGTTGTATAATCACCAAGGTCCCAGCACACTGCAGGTTCGGTGGGGACAGGGACATATGTCATGCCATGGTTGCATTGCTGCTATTGAGCAGAGTATCTGACAGTCACTAAATGGATAAAGAATGGATAAATGAATGACCAGGCAAGTGAGGGTTGAAGGGAGAATGCTCGCGATGGGAGGGGCTCCAGTTTCCACAGGTGGAGAACTGGTGGAACAGGGGATGGGTTTGCTATGTCTAGACCCCAACTGAACCTTTCTCTGTGGTTGCCCTCCTTTGAACCTAGGATGTCTACTCTTCAAATTAGAAAGATTTTGAATTTCTGGAGAGGCTTGCAACAAAGCCATGAGTAGTTTAGTAGAGAAATACTTAAGAAAACCCCATACATCATTTCTCTCTGTGTCTGCTGGAGAATTCTTCTCATAACAGGCCCATCAAGGGTCTTCTCAAAGGCTCCCCTGGTATAGAGTGGGAGTTTGGCCTTTTATCTGCAGGTGTGTGTTTTTTTTAATCCCTGCAGATGGCTGCCAAAGGTGAGTTATTGTTCCAACTCACTACTGTGCTGCAGCTCACCTGGGAAAGGAAAAAGAAGTATATTCTGTGTCCATGGAGTTCCAAGGGTGGGCAGCTTAGAGTCTTAGCAGAGGCAGTGACTTCCCAGGACCCCTCCTGGGGCCAGCTGGCTGACCCGGCAGTCACAAGGAGCCTTCCTGGCAGAATTCTGCACTTGGCTTGGAGAGTGGGTGTTTCCTGCTGTGCCTGGAGTAGGTGCCTTGTTCTGGAATCAGACACTGTGGGCTTTGATATCTCCAGAGCAACGAGTCTCTTGCCCCAGTAATGAACTTCATAGCGTTAGCTGTTCTATATTCGACGGTGGTCCTCTGCAAAGCCCAGAGCCCAGCCTGCAATTTCAGGGCCATGGCAGGATTTGCTGACATAGGACTGCTACTTAGTACTCTTGCAAATAAAACCCGAAAACAATTTTTCTTCCCCCTAACTAAATGACCTTCCGTACTTCCCTTCCGGTATCAGGTTCCTCATCTGTAAAAGGATAGATGTAAATAAAAGCACCTCAAGGTGACTCAAGGTCCATCTTCTAATATTCTTTGATTTTTGTAGTCAGAGTCTCCAATTCCTCACTCAGTGTATTTTCTCTAAAATGCTAGTTTTCCAGCTCATGTGCACGTGCCCAAGATACCTCAAAGGAGCAGGTCCCTGAAGCCCAAGCTTACTGACTACCGAGGCCTTGTCATCCTGTAGTCAACTTCTTGCTCTGCAGTAGGAGCAGCCCACCCCTGGCCCCCTTTCTGTGCACGCACAGGACGTCCAGCTCCCCACGGAGTCCTCCCCCCACCGTGGTATCTGAGTAGCTTCAAGCATCAGCCTTTGTTCCCTTGAGCAGGAAGCTCTTTGCAGGTGGTATCTGCCCTGCCTCCAGGCACTGTCAAGAGCCTGGCCTGCTGCTCAAGGAACAAGCCCTCCCTCTGATCTGCCAAAAACAGCAGTTCCCTGCTGAGAGCCACGCTAAGCTCTCCCTAGCCAAAGCTGAGCATGAGCCTGGGGTAAGGAGAAAAGAATGACTTTTCCATATTTCTGATGCTCTGCTGGGGAGGCTCCACACCGGGGTTCTCAACTGCTAATTTGACCCAAAATTTAGGGAAATCACACTTGCACTATTACTAAAGTCCTTCTCCCTAGGACCCAGACACGCCCTCAGCGGGCTCCTCTGGAACTGAGTCGCTGGGGTAAAGGTCAACATGCCCCACTGTGACCTTTTCCTTCCTCTGAAGATCGGGTTTGCTATTCAGTTTATTGCGCCGCTTTCCTTTTTACTTTGAGGGGAGGCCTCTTGAAGGAAACTAAAAGGCCCGAATTCAAAGTGGGGCTCCCTCATCAGTTTGCTAGACGTGCCCCAGCATATTTGGGTCCCAACAGTGGACACCGGCATGACAGAGGTCCAAGGGAGAGTCTGGCTGCACACAGACTCTTGCACTCTTGGAAGCTCCGGGGTCATTTTCTCTAGTCTAGATTTTATTTCTTCTTTGTCCTGTTCTTCTGTTAAAGCATGTATTCTGCTTTGTGGTTTTCCTTTAATAACTGATGGACCAAGAACCAGTTTTATTCCTTTGACCACGGGCCTCGGTTGAGTGCCCGCACGTGGTACTGAAGGGAAGATCTTCTCTAGAGAAGATCTCGAGGACACTGCCCCTGCCCGAGAGCAGCAGGAGCCCTGGAGGTGGAAGGAGAGTGTGGAAGATGGTCACAAGTGTCAGGAGGTTTGTTGGTCCGAAGGGGACAGGTATGATACTGACGGGTCAGCCACAGAGATGCTCCCGGGGAAGGAGCCTGTAACTACGATCATTGCTGAGCTTTCTACCTAATTCACCCTTTCAACAGGTATTTACCAAGTGCCCACTGTGTACCAATTACAGACTCCGTCATTGTTCTAGGCACCAGGGAGAGAGTGAACAAGAAGTGCTGACAAAACTGGATGGGGGAAGGTCTTCCTGGTGGACCCTGGAGACAGCCGGATCATTTACGAAGGAGTATTATTTTACACTGACATGTTGAAGGACTTCCAGTCTACACAGCTTCACAACTCGGCCATCCCAGAACTGCGAATACGGGGCCTTGGAAAGTATCCCCCTAGGCGGCCACATAGAAAAGGGAGCACGTTAGACTGAAACGTCTTGATTTGTGAGGGAGTTGACATAACATCCTTTACAAAGGGAGACTGGGAAATCACCTTTGTTGGGAATTCTTAAAGCGGGGAGAGACATCAGCCTGGAGCCACGGTGCTGACATCGTGCCCTGCTTCTCCCAGACTGCGTTGCTGGTGAGCAGGGCAGGGGCTCCAAGCCTGCTTCCTGGCTGGAGGAATGCAGGTGATTTGAGGTTTCCTGTTACTGGTGACCAGTGGCCGAGATTTAGAAGATGAGGCGGGAGGGTGAAGTCTCTGCCTAGGGAACAGGATTTATCTAACTGATGGGTACAGAAATTAAATTTAACCCCACAGCACTGACTTGCAGACACAGCAGGGCTGCTTCCTGCAGTCTCAAGGTGGGCTTGCTCCCAGGAACTGCTCACAAAGTGATATAAGTGATTTCAAATAAGAGGGGTGCGAGGGGCTTGGGGACAAATAAGCTTGAAAAATGCTTCATATATCAAAGTTTACCAAGTGTCCTTAATGCAGCCTCCTCAGATGTGAACATGTACTTTGTGAGGCACTGTGGTGGGGGCAGGAGAGAGTTTGGAGCAATCTGCAAACACATTTGGGACCATGGGACCCTTCCCTAGAGATGCACCACATGGGGTCATTGTTCTTGGAAACCACTTTGGAAAACGCTGGCTTAGGATGACACTGTCATCAGGCTTGAGCTGCCATTCAGCAAGATTAAGGGTGATGTTTGCCCTTTCTCTTTTTACTAAGATTTGCATTTTAATTTGATTTCCTTCAGCACTTTAATATTCTTAAACTGCCATGCTGCTCATTAGAGAAAACACCTTAAGTCAAGCAAAACAAAATCAAAAACAAATAAACGGTCCTTTCTATTTCAAAAATATATCTTCTTATTAGATTTAAGGAGGGTCACCAAAAGAACCTCACTTTTGGATAATGTAATTTTTTTTTCTGTTTGAAAATATTTAGCATTTGCATTGTAGAGAATTTTAAGTTAGCTAGATACAAAGATTTTTGTATATATCATATGTATTTATAGCTATTTATTACTCTATCATGTTTATATGGTCCGTAAGGTAAAGTATGTAACCCTAAGAAGGAATTAACAATAAAATGCAGTCTTTGGAGAGAAACACAGAGACTTGAAATAGTCTACAAAAGGGAAGAAAATAGGAAGAAATATAGTATCAACTAATCTATTTAAAGCACTTTAAAATGATATTTAGACTATAATTTTTAATATATCATTAAAGATTTGGTAGGACTGCAGCAGTTCCACAACAACCTGGAGACTGCTTGAAGATGTCATTTTCTGAGGCCCAATCTCAGAGATTCTGACTCAGTCCCCATGGGGCTCCCGGGGGACCTGCATCTTTAACAAGTTCCCCTGGTGATCCAAATGCACGAGAGAAACTTTGAGAAAAACTATTAATAGGATGGAGGTGAAGAAATAATATTGGGTTATGGGAAACATCTGACTAAGACTTTATATATGACAGACTTGACTAAATGCAAATTCAAGGTAGCCAGTCTAATCTTTTTTTCTTTTAACCATTTACCATTATTTCTTTTTTAAATTTTTATTTTTAAAATTTTTTATTTTCAATTATTATAGATACATAATAGTTGCACATGTTTATAGGGTACATGTGATGTTTTGATACAGGCATACAATGTAAACTAATCAAATCAGGGTAACCGGGGTATCCATCACCTCAGGCATTTGTCATTTCTTTGTGTTAGGGACATTTCAATTCTCTCTTTTAGTTCTTTTAAAGTATATCCTAACTTATTGTTGATTATAGTCACTTTGTTGTGCTATCAAATATTGTTCATTCTATCTATCTTAACTATATTTTTGTATCCATTAATCATCGCAATTTACCCTCCCCGCACCGTGCTACTCTTCCCAGCCTCTGGTAACTGTCATTCTATTTTCTGTCCCTGTGAGATCAATCGCTTTAATATTTAACTCCCACATACGAGTGAGAACATGAGAGATTAGTCTTTCTGTGTGTGGCTTATTTCACTTAACATGATGTTCTCCAGTTCCATCCATATTATTGCAAATGGCAGGATTTCATTCTTTTTTGTGGCTATGTAATATTCCATTGTGTATATGTACCCCCATTTCTTTATGCATTCATCTGCTGATGGACACTTAGGTTGATTCCAAACCTTAGCTATTGTGAATAGTGCTGCAATAAATGTGAGAGTGCAAATGTCTTTTCGATATACTGAATTCCATTTTTTGGATATATACCCAGCAGTGGGATTGTTGGATCATATGGGGAAATGCTTCAGGACATTGCTCTGAGCAAGGACATCTTGAGTAATACCCCCAAAGAACAGACAGTCAAAGCAAAATTGGACAAATGGGATCACATCAAGCTAAAAAGCTTCTGCGCAGCAAAGGAAACAGTCAACAAAGTAAAGAGACAAGCCGCAGAATGGGAGAAAATATTTGCAAACTCCCCATCTGACAAGAGATTTATAACTAGAATATATAAAGAGCTCCAACTACTCAATAGGAAAAAGTCAAATAATCCGATTAAAAAATGGGCAAAGGATCGGAATTAGATATTTCTCAAAAACAGACATAGAAATGACAAACAGGTATACGAAAAAATTTTCAACATCATTAGTCATCAGAGAAATGCAAATAAAAACTACAGTGAGATATCATCTCAACCCAGTTAATGACTTTTATCAAAAACACAGGCAATAATGAATGCCGGCAAGGATGTGGAGAAAGGTGAACCCTCCTACACCATTGGTGGGAACGTAAATTAGTGCAACCACTGTGAAGAACAGTATGGAGGTTCTTCAAAAAACTAACCAATATAATTTTTAAAAAAACATTTAAAACTTATGCTATATCATAAAATGTTTCCAGGCAGCTTAGGTTTTGCGATGGGCATTAACAGAGTGAGCGAATGTGGTAGGTGAGACAGTTTTACCGTGACTTTCTCTGTTGTCCTCCTTTGGTGACAGACGATGTGTTTCTTGTATCTCAAATTTATCTGCTTGGGGAGTAAAAGAGGTCGGTCAATATTTGCAGTTTCAGGAACATTTTGTGTCTGCTTCACGTGTTTAGTTTTATGACATATAATGTTATAAAACATTTTCCTCAACAAACACAGTTAACAGGGCAGATTAGATTGGTCTTTCTGGCAGATTAGATAGGTTTTCATCTTAGCCTTTGATGAAATGCAGCAAGAGCACAAGGGACACAGTTTTTAAAATGTCATCTGAATAAAAGGTTCTGGGATTAGCCCCTGACTCCTCCGGCAGCCAGGAGGAAGTGAAGGAGTCGCCAGCGCATTCCCAGCTATCAATAGCAGTTACTCCTCTGCACAATGACAGGGAAACAGCAGTTCCTGTTCTCCCGGGTTAACATGGTGGTTGCTGCCTTGTGCAAAGGCACCGTGCCATTAACCCAAACAGGAGGTACATGTGTAAACTCTGAGATAATTTACGAGCACAAATCCTAAATTTCCTTAATTAAAAAAAAGTTCTAAAATTAGCTTCTTTGTATGCAGTTATATACCTTTGCTTTTTCCCACCACCTAAAACTGGATTTCTTAAATTTTGAGGGATCAGGGACTCCATTCTACCATTGTGCATGAGTGAGTTTATATGTTTTGACAATATTTGTCTATTTGATTGGTGAGAGGAGAAAGGCACATTACGTCTTCTGTGGTTGATGCTGTTTCCCTGGTATTTGTTACAAAATATAAACCCAAATTAATCCTCACAATAGCCTGTTCTCTGGATGAGATACTTGAGGCACAGAGAGGTTAAGTAACTTGCCCACAGTCACACAGCTGGTAAATGATGGAAGAGAATTCAGACCCAGGTGCTCAGACACCACAGTCTGTCCTCTTGACCAGTATTCTATATGCTTTCTTATCATATTAATATTACTAATATATGAAGATTCGTAGGGGTTCAGAGAGATTGGACTGGATGGGGAAGAATCAAAGCTTATTAGGAATGAATAATGGTTCAATAGAATTATTAATAAATGAACGTCTTTTAACTTCCAGCATGCCTTTCTCCTTCAATATAAGGCCTTGAAAGACTAAATCCTGATTCTGATTCCCAGAAAGTTGCAAAAATAGCACATAGTACCCCAGGAGCCCTTCAGCCAGCTTCCCCCAATGGTGACATTGTATGTGGCTATAGCATGATGTCAACCCAGGAGACTGACATTGGTATAACACTGTTAACTGGACTACAGACTCCATGCAGTTTCTCCCAACTTTTACAAGCACTGCCCTGTGTGTGTGTGTGTGTGTGTCTGTGTATGTGTGTGTGTGTGTGTGGGGGGTCCTATGTAATTTGATCCTATGTACAGCTTAACCCCATTATTGTAAGGTTTTGGTGTTACTATCGAAGCAGAGATTAGCCTGCCCTGCCTGATCTACCCGCTCTCTTCCACATTTAGGTGCAGCCTCAAAGGCCACCTAATTCCTGCAAAAGAATCCTTTTGCCAGAAGTCATCGATGAAAATGTCTCATCTGGTCCCTTGGAGATCTGAGCTGATTCTGGGGTGGTGGTAGAGGGGTGGAGGGAAACATCTGTACCTTTTTTTTTTTTTTAATACATTTAGGTATTTAGAAAACAATATATGTCACTTGAATCAGGTTGGGGAAGGCAGGCCCGGGAAGTTTGGTGGTTAAAAGACCTGACGATAACGTGAGAAGAAAGGTAGTAGCAAGAGCATGGAAGAGCTTAGTACGTAAAAGGTGAAAAAAAAAAGACTTTAATGCCAACACTCCCTGCGTGAGGTGGATAAACATGCCGATTAGGGACTCCACACAGCCTGGCAAGATATTCTGAAAGCAGGAAGAGTGAAGAAAAGATTTGTGCTTTCCCAGTATTAACATTTTCCTTCTCCAATACTGTTATTTTTGTGGCAATTCTTCAAATGACCGGTCTACTTTGGAAATTACTTTTTTTTCCTTTTGCCTTAGAGAACTGTCACCTCAGATTATTTTGATCAACTCTTCAGCAGTAATCTCAGGACATGGAAACAACCAATTTGCAGATAATGTCATATAAAATTTAAGCCTGAAGAAGCAGAAAAAATTGGTCGAGAGTCTGAAGCCATATTCAAATTTCCATTGCAATGCTTGAATTCTTTAACCATTGTTTTACATATTCTTTTAATTGAAAGCTGTTATTGCTATAATTGAAGATTGACATTTAAGTGTAAGAAATAACACGGAGAGATTGATTCTGTGTACCCTTTACCCAATTTTTCCCAATGTTAACATTTTGCAAGACTATAGTATCATATCATAACCAGGAAATTGACGTGGACACAATTCCACCAATTGTATTCAGATTTTTCCAGTTTTGCTTGGACACATTTGTGTCTCTGTGTGTGTATTTAGTTCTACACAATTTTATTGACATGTCTGGTCAAATATTCACCACCGCAGTCAAAATAGAGAGCCATTCCACCACAAAAATCCCTTCTCTTGCCCTCTCATAACTACCTCCAACTCCCTTCTTCCTCCCCCACCACGGTTCCCGCTAGCAACCACTAATCTGTGCTCATTTCTAAACTTTTTGTCATTTCAGAAATGTTATAGAAATGGAATCAAGTGTGTAATCTTGTGGAATTAAGTTTTTTTTTTTTTCACTTAGTATAACTCCCTGGAGACTTATCTAAGTTATTGCTGTATCGACACTTTGTTCCTTTTTGTTGCTGAGTAGTATTCCCTGCTGCGTGCATCTCAGTTTGTTGAATCATCCACTCGTTGAAGGACTTACAGGTTGTTTCTAGTTTGAAGCTGTTATGAATAAGGCTGCTATGAACGTTCATGTATAGGTTTTGTGTGAACATAAGTTTTTATTTCTCTGGGATAAATGCCTAAGAGTATGATTGCTGGGCTTTGTGTTCAGTTGTATAGGAAACTGCCAAACTGTTTACCAAAGTGAATGTACACTGCCATTGGCAATATGTGAGTGATCCAGTTTTTCCTCATGCTCCCCAGCATTTGGTGTTGTCGCTATTTTTTATTTTAGCCATTCTGACAAGTGTGTGGTGATATCTCATTAATTTGCATTTCTCTAATGGCCAATGATATTGAATGTATTTTCATATGCCATATTCATTTTCTAGTTGGATTGTTTATTTTTTTTAGTTTTGAGAGATCATATATTCTAGATATCAGTCCTTTGTCTCCAGTTTGTAGTTTGTCTTCTCAAACACTTTCTATGGGATTTCTCAGAGCAGAAGTTTGCCTTATAATTTAAAGGTGCCTTTCTAAGGCATTAAAATAACTAATTATGCTTATTTTTTCTCATAATAATTTAATATTTGTTGCTATTTAAAATGTTCTTTGTTTCCCTTTCTGATCTGCAAGGCTGAGGTATTTCACCTGCTCTGGATTTTGGAATATATGTTTGCAGAGAGTTTAGTTAATCTATTTGGTTTGGGATTTTTTTGAATTTCTGTCTTCTAATTTAGGTTTAAGATGCTTAAAGAATATCTTATTAGACTAAGTGCTTAAAAAATCAAATTTGTGATGTAATATTTCCCACGTACTCTATGCAAATGTAAACACATATATACTCATATACCACATATCTAGTGATTTTAATACTTCTGAGCTGCATTAATAGAAGTTGTATAAAATATGTGAAGGTTATTCTGATATAACTTTCTCACTATTTAAAAAATTATTTAGAAGATAGAGTTTTCTAGTCACTTTCTATACTTTCCATTCTTTCTCAATGTGAAGACTGACCTCTAGTGTTCTATTCTTTTAAGAATTAATAGACAGTCTGGTTGTAAATAGACGTTTGGATATAAATTGCTTTAGAAATCAGTCCCGCAAGTATTTGTCACACATCTACCACATGCTGTACCCTGGTGATTAAAATCTGCCTTCCTCTATAACTGCTTCAAACAGTGCTGGTTCTTTTGAATGACATTTGTTAGGTATGTATTATAAGACTGAAAGAAAAACAATATTATGGAACTAAGAGTATAAAATAAGGGCTGGTATAAAGTATGAAATAAGAATATAAAATAAGTAAAATCAAGATACAGAGAAAACTCTGCACTCTTCTGTTCATATATAGTCACATGTCACTTAACAATGGGGATGTGTTCTTAGAAATGCGAATGAACGGCGTAGAGCGTGCTTACACAAACCTAGATGTTACAGCCTATGATGTATCTAGGCTACATGGTACAGCCTATTACTCCTAGGATACAAACCTGTACAGCATGTTACTGGACTGGACTCTGTAGACAACTGTAACACAATTTGGTAAGTATCTGTATATCTAAACATATCTAAAAATAGAAAAGGTACAGTAAGAAATATAGTATAAAAGATAAAAAAATGGTAGACCTGTATAGGGCACTTCCCCTAAATGGAGCTTGGAGGACTGGAAGCTGCTCTGGGTGTGTCAGTGAGCGAGTGATAAGTGACCGTGAAGGCTAGGACATCACTGTGCACTGCTATAGACTATAAACACTGGATATTTGGGCTACACTAAGTTCAGAAGAAAATATTTTTCTTTTGCAATAATAAAGTAACCTTAGCTTACTGGATAACCGCTGTCATATATGTGCCTTTCCACTGACTGAAACGTAGTTATGCCATGCATGACTGTGTTTAAAATCGTTATTTCCTGAAACATTTACTCTTATGAACCATCGTATTCAGAGATCGGTTCCCAATAAAAAGGCTTTCAAAGATATAATTTCCAAAAGATGCCAAACATTTAGTGTCATGGATGGCAGTTTTCCATGAGAATGACCTAATGAGTTTTAAACATATTTTATTAGAGAAAATTCCAGACGTTCACCAAAGCAGAGAGAGTGGCACCCCAACCCTCCGGGGCTGCCACCCAGCTTCAGCCTTTGGGGATATCCTGCCAATCATCCTGCCAGTGTCATTGCATCTGTATTTCCTTCTGCCATTCCAAACCTCTTCATTTGAAATGATATTTTAATCAGTTTAATCAACTGCATATTTTGAACAGCAAAACTCATCATTTCAGTGCTTAAAACCTGCTTTAAAACGGTAGTCAGTGTGCCAATCTCTATTTGCCTGAGGGGAGAAAAATGAAGTTAGAGCAGATTTGAGGGCCATAAAAGAAAGGTACTGTAAAGGTGATGTAAAAGTTAGCCGTGAGTTAACTATTAGTAAGGTAGAGAAAAACATCATCAAAAAAAGACAGAAAGAGAGACACAGAGAGAGGGAAGAAGGAAGAGAGAGAGGAGGGAAAAACTTAAAGAAAAGAAAAACAAAAAGTTTTTCTATGGCTAGCTCCTTCAAGAAGCCTTGGAATTAACCGCCCTTTCCTCAGCTGGCTTTTTATTATTTCATTGCTATTTCATTGTGCCTCATTGTAAATAAAATGTCACAAACAGCTTTTAGGTAGAGTAAAGCTGACATCCTTACAATGGTCTCAAATATGCAGGTATTCTCTACCTCAGGGCCTTTGCATAGGCTGTTTCCCCTGCCAGGAACCTTGTTCCCCCAAATATTCACTTGGGTGATTCACTCACCTTTTTCAAGTTTTTGCTCCAATATGTCTTTTCACTTTCCTACTCTAGCCCTTCCTACCCTTTCTCTACCCTCCTTAATTTTTCTCCAAAGCAAGTATCACCAAATGGTTGCATCTGCCCCACTGGAATATAAGCTTCACGTGCAGAATGTGTCTCCACTGCTTGGTTTGCTCAGTGTGCCACAGGGGTGACAATCCAGAAGTATCTCTGGGGTGAATGTTGAGTGAATTGTGTCTTACATCATGCCTTCTATATAGTTGGCCCACTTACCAAATGTTTGTTGAATGAGCCAATGAATGAATTCTGATCCAAACTTGTTCTGAATAACCAAACTGCCTGAGAAAACAGGGGAGACATACTCAAAAGGGAGGCCAACTGAAACTCAATTCTAGAACAGAGAGCCACTGGCTCTATCAACTTTGAAAATTTATCTGTGAATCCAGAGTATAAATTGTGAGCAATCAAGTGAAATGTTCGGCCTAGTTCTGTTTCAATGCCCACTTTTCATTCTGAAAATTGCATTCTATGATTTTCCTTAAGCATCTAGCTCTGGTTCAATTCCGTTGAAAAGGAAAGTTAGCAACCCTCATCCATCCCCAAACTGGCATACCCTAAATCAGGTGTTTCAGAGCAGGCTTCTCACTTACTTGATGTTTTCTGTTTGTTTTTCCCGTTAAGTGGCAACACACACCCTTCGCAAAAGAAAAGTTTTCTTCTTGGTCACCCTGGAGCGATTTTCTTGACAACAAAATGATAAGTATAGAAATATCAAGGGTAAAGCTCAAAGGCCTTTCTTCAGTGGGTGGTCAATATCACTTTAATTCTTCATTGTAATCACAAACCCGAAGCCCTGTGAACTATTAAATTACTATGGGGATTTCCTCTGGGCTCCTTGCCCCAGCTGGTCTCAGGATGTTCCCGGCAACAGGCAGCTTGGGTAATGTTCTCCGAACACCTGTCACCTGCTCCGTACAATAATCTAAATAGAATGTGAACACAAAAGACCTATTATCAATTATGCAATGATCAGTTTGGCTCAGGCTGTGCATCTGTGTGGGCTCCTTTAGAACGTGTTGAACATTCCCTTAGCAGGTACATCAAAACACGAGAGACAGGAAAGGGCATGAAGTGACGATTGCTAACTCAGTACTTCTAGGTTCAGTCGAATGAGTCTGAGCATATATGGAGGCGATCAGTGGATGGAGGCAGATGTTTGTGTGAGGTTGAAGGCAGGGGATCTGGGCAGAGCCTGTGTTAGCCAAGCTCTGAAATACATGTATGTGTGTGTGCATGTGTGTGTGTACGTGTGCACAGACATATTTGGTCAGCAGTTCTTTCTCCTCTGATGTTATACCAAACGGTATTCAAACTCTTGAGGTTTTTTTGTTGTTGTTGTTGCTTTTTTGGACAGGGTCTTGCTCTGTCTCCCCGGCTAGAATGCAGTGATATCATTGTAGCTTGCCGCAGCCTCAAACTCCTGAGCTCAAGTGATCCTCCTGCCTCAGCCTCCCAAGTAGCTGGGACTACAGGCACACACAACCTCTCCTGGGTAATTTAAAAAGAAATTTTTTTTTGTGGAGATGGGATCTCCCTATGTTGCCCAGGCTGGTCTAAAACTCTTGGCCTCAAGTGATCGTCCTGCCCTGGCCTCCCAAAGCATTAGGGTTATATGCATGAGCCACCGGGCCCGGCCAAATTCTTGGTATTGGAACCCTGACTTCTTACCTTCCCTACCATCTTGATGCCTGGTTTGGTCCAGGGTAACGAACTGTCCCCATTGTGCAGTACCGAGGGAACATGGGACTCTCAGGGCTCAAAGTGGGAAAGTCCTGGGCACACTGGTACAGGTTGGTCACCCGATGTCCTATGTTTGCATGGCGTCTATTTTCAACTCACCAGTCTATACACAACTGACCAATGATTCCAGGGGAGACTAAAACAAATGTTAAAGATATTCAGGAAGCAAGATCACAGAAGGAGTAAATATGAAGCCAGTGGTATGTCAAGGGATGGGGGTTTCCCCAGGAACAGACAATAATGGGGTACAATGTTTGTAGAGAATTTTAAAACCATAATAAAACTGATTAAGTTAGTCTGCTTTGAATTTTCGGCCTGCACCAACAATTCTAAATGAAGTCACTTAAAAAATACCCCTCCGGGCTGGAGCAGATAATCCCATTGCACCCTTCCCTTGGTATGCTACTGTACGGACCAGAGATGTAGTCTGTTATCTGGAAATGTCTTTTTATTGAGGGCTTGTTATGGTTATGCTAAGCTCTTTACACGATTTTCTCATTTAATCTCCTCTTGCTAATGTATAAGGAAGCTCCTCTTACTTTACCCATTTTGTAAATGAGGGCCTAAGAAGTACAGATGTCTCTTGCTTAAGGCCCCATAGATAGTGAGTCGGCAATTGGAATCACAGGCCTATTCGAGGCCAAAGATAATGCTCTGAACCCCATGCTGTTGCCTTCGCATGCAGCTCCTGCAAGAAGACCGGGCTGAAAGCTGACTCTCTGACTGCCCATCCCCATGTGGTGGGCAAGGAGGTGGCGCTGGAGTTTCAGAGGTAAGAGTTGCTTCACAAATGTGTGTTCGGTAAGTAAAGAAATGAGTAAACACACTGGGAGAAATCTCTGGTAGCCTAATAGGTTCCAGTGAGCTTCATGTTCAAGTAAGACAAAATCTTTTTCATTTTCCAGTCCATCAATTGGGAGTTGCCTTCAAGTCTAAGGACTTAGAACTTGGAGGAAAGACCTGGTTCCTGTCCCTGTCACTCTCCTCTTTGGGGAAATGCTTACACCAGTAGACACTCAGTGTCGGGGATGAGCTGGACCAGGAAGCACTAAAGTCTTTGCAAGATTATTGATTCTAAGACTACCTCATTTCAGTTTGTAAGGCACATGGAATGGAGGTCCCAGGACTGAGCGAGCTTCTGAAGGGTTGCTACATGCAATGAGAGCACCATTCATGGGATTCCCAGGAAGTCCCACTTTCTTGCAAATCTGGTCTGATGTGTATCAAGACTGATGCTTCCTGCTTTTCCTTAGGACAGTCTAATCTGAAAACTTTTCCATGATTTCAGGGGTGTGTTCTAAACTAAAGATTGCATACTGATGTTCTGCAGACTACATCTTGTTAGTAAACATGTTTTTGTTTGGCCTACACTGTGTTCCAAACTTTTTCTAGTTAGTTGACACTTTAAAGAATAGGAAGACTTTGCATGAAAACTTGCATTTCTGACTTTTCCTGAAACATTAGAAGAGCTAGACATACACCTCCCCGGCCACATTGGCTGAGGCTAGTACTGGCTGATCCCTTTAGCCAAGACACGTGTCTGTAGCTTCCACAAGTCCCACTGACCCCATCATCTACTCACCTCATTTCACTCATTCAGGTTACCCATCTCCTTCCTCCACACACTGGAGCTTGTGGTCCTTACTCTAGATTTACATTGTTTAATATAGTAGCCACATGGAGTTAGTTACATTTGTATTTAAATCAAGTACAATAAATAAAATTTTCAATGCAGCTCCTCAGTTGCACTAGGCACACTTCAAGTGCTCTTTAGCCACATGTGGTTAGTGGCTACCACATTGGCCAGCACAGGTGAGAACATTTCCATCATCCTGGGGAGACTGCTGGACACTGCTGTTCCAGACCTTAACTATTTCCGAATCAAGGCTGGCACCCAGCATGAAAGAGTTGGACATACACCTCCCTACCTCCACACCACTTATCACCCACTGAACGGATTTTACACCCCGAAAATTATGGCAAGAGGAGGAGGAGACAGAGGAGGAGGAGCAGGGTAAGGAGGAAGAACCATTTATAGAGCAGTTACTCTGTGCCAGGGCTATAATAAGGACATTCTATGATTTGTCTCATTTAATTCTTTCAACAGTCCTGTGAGATAAGGGAGATTATAACTCCTCCTCATTCTAAAGATGAAATGGAGTATTAAAAGTTCATTACATTGCAGAAGGTCACATTGTTAATACATGCTGGAGCCAGGATTTAAACCGAGGTCTGTTGGATCCTAGAACTCACGATCATTCAATGATGCAGGGTCTACAGAAAAGGGTCCACGGGTCACCATTAGCAGTGAGCCCACTAAAAGCCAAGCAGAAGCTTTCACCAAATTTGTACAATTAGATACCAGTTATATTCCAGGCCAATCCTAATGCCCACTTTTATTAAAAACGGAAAAATGTCTGTTTCAATGTTGACAGCTATTTCTTCATTTCTGTATCCATTGCTACTGCTTTTCCTGGAATGGACTGAGCATTCACAGCTGCCAACTATTAGTTGATTATAAATATTCTCATCTATTCCTGTCTATTTATTAAGAAGGGAATTTATTTTGACATTCAAATGGAAATCACATTTTTCTTTTTTAAAAAGGATTTATTATTAAATGTGTTGTTCCATTCTTATTTAGAAGCATCATTTTTGCAAATCACATTTACTTAATAACATTATATGCCCAGAATGGGGAATAAAAAGATAACTATTTTAGCTTATGCCTACTGTGTGATAACAGGAGTTACAGATCACTTGGAAAGAAAGGATGTTAGACTAATCAATTTCATTCTGGGTAAGAATTTTGACATTACTTTCCTGTCTGTGGGCAAAGTCCATTCTTAAAGAATGCAACACATAAAATGACATCAAGAGTTATCATTAAGTGAAGAAGAATAAAAGAATGTTGAATTGGGTAGGATAATTTTTAAATGTCAAGGTGATACATTCATTGAATTTGTCAAGCTTTTTCTATGTTCTATATTTGAAAATTATTTTGTAGTTTTCTAAACTATGAACATTTATCAGAAATATTTTTATGACAGAATTTGCTTTGCCAGGGACCATAATTATTGTCAGTTTGCTTGCCAATGAACAAGAATGCTTTTATCTGGATGAATTTATGCATGGGGTGGGAGTAGGAGATTTTTGTTTTCCAGGGAGATTTTCATCTATAGCCTCGAGGCTGGGGGAAAAGCTTTTTAAAAAAGTAGATGGAAGATTTGATCCATAAAGTTTCTCAATTCAATTACAACCACACATGATGCTGGCTCCCCTCTAAATGTAGTGGCCGGCATTTCCATTTTTTAATGGAGCTTTAAAATACTTCTGCTTTACTGTTCAGACTCATATTTATCAAACAAATTTCGCATCAGTTTAGGAAGAGTTTTCTTAGAAGGAAAATATGCTGGAATCAGATATTGACATTAAAATCTGAAAGGAAAATGATTTCTTAAGGTAAGCACACTTTACTTAGGAGTAAATGTTGAGCTGAAAAATGTATTTATTTACTCTTTCAATAAACATTTGCCAAGTGCCCACGATGTGGTCCCCACTACCCTGAGATTTTGCATTTCTAACATTTAGTAGCAAGACTCTTGGCATCAGATATAGAGATGAACAAAATACAGCCTTGTGAAGGGTTCTCGAGAAATGAGTAAATGAAGATTATAAAAAGAGTAGGAGAGTTTTGGTTTTGGTATTGTTTGAGTAGGTTTTATGTGATCAGCACTCCTGGAGATAACAATTTTAAACTCTGGACGAACCATGACCAAACAGCTATCTAAAGGTGCGGGGTAACAACCAGAAAGCAGATTCTGTAGTGGAGCTGACACTTGAAAAAAGGGAATGCGCCTTGGTAAGTTTCCCATTTTTTGATGGTTCTAGCCTAGTCTGCTATACAGAGCAACTCAAACGGAGAGAGAAAGTGTGCGGTTATATTGGCTTGAAAAATTAGATGTAAGAGTTCAGGGTGATGAGAGCAGATGGAAAATAGCAGAGGGGTACATAAGAGAAGGGAGAGAGCCACAGAAACTGGGCCCCAAATTTTGTGTATAAAACCTTCCCCAATCTGTGGCTGATCCCCAAGTCATATATGTATAGGTCAGACTCCCAGACATCCAGCTAAGGCCAAAAGAACTAAATTAAGATTTCAGCTGCTGTTCATAACGGGGCTGGGGATGGGCGGAAGAGATTTACAGTTTTGAGTTGGGCAAAGTTAACTTTCTGCTTACAAAAATAACCAATAGTTTTTAAAGGAACATAACAGAATCCAGAAACATCTTCAATGTATCATTCCCAATATCCAGGGTATTAACAAGGGTTAGCAAACTTTTTCTGTAAAGCGTCAGATAGGAAATATTTTGGACTCTGAAGACCATATATTATCTCTGTTGCATATTCTTCTTCTTTTTTAAATAACTCTTTTAAAATGTAAAAAGGAAAACATTCTAAGCTTGGAGGACGTACAAAAACAGGCATGCATAGTGCGCTGTTCCCAGGGAAGGGAATGATTCCCTAATGACACATGTAAGTGGAATAAAGCTTAAAGCAGAAGGTGTTTGGGAAAAATAAATTTGAATTTCCTGCACATTGGTTTTGTGAATTCATGTCCAAATCCCCTAGAGTGCCTCCAGGCTAAGTGGGATGCAATCCTTTGGCTCAGATAACAAGGAAGAATTAGGGCAACTGCTTCTCTGGCTCCAAGTTGGCCCAGTACGTTTCCTCTGGGAGTTCCTCTGGGTCTCCCAGTCCATGGTAAAGTCTGGTGGCATTAAATATATTATAGTTATTAAATGCTGTGTAACACATTACTCCAAAATATAGTATCTCAAGTATCTCATAGTATCTTTTATTGTATTCCAGAATTCTGTGGGTCAAGAATTTGGGTATGGCTTGACAGAGTGATTCTCTGCTCCCTGTGGCATTAACTGAGGCTACTTGGTTATATTCGGCTAACAGATGGAGGGGTCTAGCTCCGTGCTGGTTTACTCGTGTGCATGTGCCCGGAGCCTTGCCTAAAACGCTGGGCTCAGCTGGAGCTATGGAGTGAAACACTATACATGGCTTCTCCAGCAAGGACAAAGGTAGCTGGAATTTTTTATGGCAACTTAGGTCTCCAAGAGTGAGTGTTCCAAGAGAGAAGATGTAGAAGTGTCAGTCTCTTACCTGGGCCTGCAAACTGGCACAGCCAAATTCCCACCAAATTGTATGGGTCAACGAAGTCTCAAAGCCCACCCTGGTTGAAAGGGAGGAGGACCCACCTCTCAATGGAAGAAGTATCAAATATTTTTGGCTATCTTTAATCTGCCATTAAGGGAAATTGGCAATATTTTACCAAGAGTGAGATTATGATGAGTGTGGTCTCATGAAATTTTGTCTTCCTTGTGCAACAACCAAGGCACAGAAGGAACATCACCCTTACATGAATCACACACATTTAAGTTCCTTAGTATATAAGTAAGTCAAATATTTTGTTATTCTACACTCAAATTTAATTCTTAACAAGTGCCAGTGGGATAAAAGCAAGCAGAAGTGGTTTAGACTCTGATAGAAATTGGAAAGAAAAGGGTAAAAAAATAAGAACTTGGAAAGAGGGTTAGACAAGAAGGGAAGGCAGAACAAAACAATATCTCAAAGAAGAGAGAATTTGAGATGTTTCCAGAAAGGGAAGGAAGACGGCAAACTCATATTAGGGGACAAACAGCGATGGAAAGCAGCAGAGATAGAAAGATAATTTCAAAGTCAGTTGAATGTGGGAAAAGACAAAACCAGGGTGGCCAACAACAAATGTGTGCTTGAGGCCAAAGAATAAAAATAAGATTAAACTTTAGCTCTAAAGATTACGAGGAGAATAAATTACTGTAGAACAGGCAGCTAAAATTTGGGTAATTTTTTTTAGCATGACTTATTAGGAAAAATAAATTTATGATAATAGTTATTATCATTTATTTAAACTTGATAAAGAACAACTTATAAGTGCCTGGGTTTCCAAACCAGTTCCAAAATTCAAAAACAAATGGACCAAATGCAAAATACAAACAAACAAAAAACCCAAAACGCCACCAATATTTTTTGCTGTCTCCTACTTTAAAGTCTGTCCTCACAGACTTTCAGCCGCAGTGAAAGAATGAGAACAATCTATTTTCTGTCTGCCCTCGGCAAGAGAGCAGCCCCCTCTGCATTTCCTTGTAGATGGAAGTGTGTTTTGTTCTCTGGCTCTCCTGAATATGCATTTGAGCTGGGAAGCCAGAGCCGGTTGTGACAAAAGGACTTTCCCTCTGAAATGGTGGCTCACGGAAACAGGAGGCCCCACATAATTAATCAGGAGCTGCAGGGATGGAGGCTGCAGCGGCTGGAACAGCCCTGGAGAGGACAGACCGCAAACAGACAGGCACTGAGAAAGGAAATATATTCCGTTTGCTGAAGAACTCTGAAAAGATGGACCAAAGTGGGAGGACACAGTCATTTCGTGAAATGCACCATCTGAAATAATCACGGCACTTAGTTCTCGCACACCCTTTCTCACCCCAGTTTCTCCCTTGCCCCAGTCCCATTCCCTGGCGCTTCCCCCCTCGGATCAATATCCGGAGCTCAGTGTTTTAAAAACCTATAAGAAGCTGCTTTTTGCACTTTGAATGTGAAGAGTTTGCGTCTTTTTTTCCAAAGGAGGCTAGAAAGTACTGCTGTTTGCTGCAGTCTAAGCTCTGCAGCGTAAAATCTGACACATCAAAGGCGAGAGAGAGAAAAAGAAAGAGAGAAGGCAGTGAATGCATGTGTACAGTGAGGAGGACAGACGGGATGTCACGGCAATGGCACTGTGCCTTGAAAACAAAAGAAGAATTTGGAGAAACTTGAAGACTGCTCCAAATCAATCTACATACAAGTAATTTACTAAGTGGCAACCTGCAGCCCAAAGAGGTCAATATAGATCTTGAAATTTGAGAGAGGATACATTTCTCAGCTGCAATCTACCTTGGTCTCTAGTATTCATGTTGGAGATTGGATTATGGTTAAATCCTGATGGAAACTCATGCATTTAGTGGAAGCAAAAACAGCTCAGTTTCATATGATTGACTTTTTGGGTAGGCCCCTCAATGTGACGATAATGGCTTCTTTGGAAGACTGTTGTGAATCAGGCAGATGAATGAATCAGGCAAATATAAGGCATGACCCTGTGAATAAAGCTTATTCACCTAAGAACTTTCTCTATAAAAACTATTACATTTTTATAGGCACCAACTGATTCTATGACTCTTTATAGAGAATATCCTTCTAGGATTTGCATAGCATATACACTTGCATTTACGTGAGTTACTCATGTCCAGTAATAGTGTATGTGTGCGGGGAGCTTTAGTGTAAAAGGAGACAATCTGGCATAGGGTTTCAAAGAATTACAGAATGCTGGAGTTGGGAAGAAGGAATCTTAGAGATTATGTAGCTCCATCTAATTTTGCTAAAGTCCAGAGATGGTTAATGGTTTTCCTAATATCACTCACCAAGCAAGTGTTGGAGCTTAGACTTGTGTCTTCTGACTCCAAATCCACTATTAGACCCTTTTAATATTTCAGCCAACAAATTTCCATGTTCTTGGTTGCTAATGTTATAATAAAGAGAGCAAGGAACTGTGAGATTCTACAACAGACAAACTCTGAAATCTCAGTGGCTCAGCAAACAGAATTATTCATTCATGCAAAGTCAAGTGCATGTCAGTGAGGACTCCCTTTGTTCAGTGAAGTAGAGAACCAGACTCTCTTCAACTTGAACCACTACCATATGAACAGACAGCCTTGGGTCACCAGAACAGTGGAAAAGAGATGTGGACTGACACACCAATTCTTAGTTCTTCAGCCCACGTAGATTTTTGTGTTACTTCCACTCACGTTTCATTGGCTACGGGTCACATGGCCCCGTCTAAACCAAAATGGTCTGGGAAATGTACTCTCCAGGAAGGAGGTGAGAAATGGATATAGATAAGCACTTGTCACCTTTTCCAGACACGCATGCCAAGGTTTCGAGAAGCACAAAGTAAAGCAATATTACTTTAAAAAGTATAGAGGCATTCTGGGTGGCTAGAAGGTAAGAATACCACATGTAATACATACATATAATCTTTCCACTAAATTCTTATTGAAGTGTGAAGTCCTGGCAAGAAATACCGATGGCTTATGAATTCACCTCTTTCAGTACAATCATTCTAAGTCCCTAAGCCAGACCTCACAAACATTATGATCCAAAATATTGGCCACCTGCTTTGGCTGTAAAAATTCCAGTGATCAGAACTCTAAACTGGATCTTTCTTTCCAGGGCATTTTGTAGCTTTCAGTTGGCCCCATGTCAGGGAGTGCTGTGCCTCCAATAAAATGAATACAAATATTTGTGAAGCTTCATTGACTGCTGCTCCAAAGCCAGGGCAGAGCCAGGCCGCGGAGAGCATGTGTTTTGCTGGCACATGGCATGTCCTACTCACATGCTCCAGTGAGCCCCTGGAGGCTCTCCAACTCTAGAAAACTCTGCAAAGTTTAGCCTTGGGTCCCTGTTAAAGCTTGTCATCTCTTTGCTTTCTTATTTGGTGTTTTTAAGACACAATCTTTGTTGCCTCCATATCCATGTTGTTGAAAGGAACACTACAGTTGTGGTTTACCAAATACTGGAATATTGGAATAAAAGGCATTTAAATTTTCTGATATAACTGTTTTTTGACTTGGTTGTGATATTGAAGACTTACTCGCACACATCCACACACACACGCACATTATGTAAACTCCTTTACAAAGGCGTTTCTCAATCTTTAATGTGTGAACACCTGGGGATCTTGGTAAATGCAGGTTCTGATGCAAAGGGTCTGGGATGGATGCTGTAATTTTGTGTCTCCAACAAGCATGAAGGTGACACCAATGCTGCTGGTGCCTCTTGGGTCCCCTGGGAGTCCTCTCACTAGGTTCAGTGTTTCTATTCCCCAGTGCTTCCTTGCTCTGCTGTTAAAATCTCTGAAGAACTGCCCTTGGCCCATTGCTTATGTCTTGCCCCTCGCCGCCACCCCGTTCTCTGCATTTGGTATCCAGTGACTCACAGTCACCAGGTCTGTTGCCTCAGGCATTTATCATTTCTTTGTGTTAGGAATATTTCAATTCTACTAATTAAAAGTTATTTTAAAGTACATGCTAACTTATTGTTGACTATAGTCACTTTGTTGTGCTACCGAATATTGTTCATTCTATCTATTTGACTATTTTTTGCAACCATTAACCATCCCCACTTTATCCCCCCTCCCTGTTGCCCTTCCCAGACTCTGGTAACCATCATTGTACTCTCTGTCTCCATTAGATCAATTGTTTTAATATTTAACTCCCACGTATAAGTGAGAACATGTGAGATTTGTTGTTCTGTGCTTGGCTTATTTCACTTCACATAATGTTCTCCAGTTCCATCCATGTTGTTGCAAACAGCAGGATTTCATCCTTTTTTGTGGCTATGTAATATTCCATTGTGTATGTCTGCCACAATTTCTTTATCCATTCATCTGTTGATGGACACTTAAGTCGATTCCAAATCTTGGCTACTGTGAATAGTGCCACAATAAACTTGGGAGTGCAGATCTTTTTGATATACTGATTTTTCCCTCCTTTAGATATATACCTAACAGTGAGATTGCTGGGTCATAGGGTAGTTCTATTTTCAGTTTTTTGAGGACCCTCCATACTGTTCTCCATAGTGATTGTACTAATTTATATTCCATGGTGGACAATTTTAAAACTGAAAGGCAATCACTATTTTGAGAAGAGATCACCTAAAGAAACTAAATACTGGTAGAAAGAAAAAGCCCTCTTACATTTATTATTAAGAAAAATATTCCAGGGGCCGGGCGCGGTGGCTCACGCCTGTAATCCTAGCACTCTGGGAGGCCGAGGTGGGCGGATCGTTCTGAGCTCAGGAGTTCGAGACCAGCCTGAGCAAGAGCGAGACCCCGTCTCTACCCAAAAATACAAAGAAATTAA
>CAUYSK010093260.1:0-10658 GCA_963575035.1 Avahi laniger
TCTCCTCACCTGTCACTCAGGTACCACCAGTCTGACTGCTATTTCCCTGGCTCTCTTCCCGTCCTCTCTTCACGCCTTTAAAAACTTGGATTGTAGCAGGCTGCCCAGCTTGCGCAGAATAAACCTTTAACTGGGTGCTGGTTAAAAAGCCCGCTGGGACTAGCTTCCCTGTTTGTGCTTATCATCCACCGCACACTGGGCCCACCGTGCTCCAGCCTCGCCAGACCCGCCAGGCACAGCCACGCGGAGGAGCTGCTCACCTCTCTCCCGTCACCTGTGCGTGGCTGCTCCCTGCCACTGATGGCTCACAGAGGCTTTCTCTGACCATCCAGTCCAAAGCTGTTCTTTTGAGTTACCTGATGTTAATCACCTTATGATAATTCTCTGGTAGACCACCAAAAAATGACAGAATTATCATCTGTTTGTCATCATCTTTGTTGTCTAGTTCCACCCCACTAAAATCTAAGGTCTGTGATTGCGTCGTTCACCCTGGATCCTGTGTGCCTAAATAGTTTCTGGCGGGTAGTAACTGTTTAAACATTTGATTGAATGGATGGTGTTAAGAGAAGATTTATTTACACTATTACAAGTATTATAACTGTTACACTATTCATTTTATAATCATGAGTTACGGTCTAGTAGTTATAAAATACTTAACGCTGTCCAGTATTAATACCTGTACTATATACTGTACTCTTACAGGATCCCCCCTTATCCACGGTTTCACTTTCCACAGTTTCAATTACACACAAGTTCAGTCGCCTACAGTCAACTGCGTCCAAAAATACTAAATAGAAAATTCTAGAAATAATTCATAAGTTTTAAGTTGCCCACTGTTCTGAGTAGCGTGATGAAATCTCCATCCCACCTGAGACCTGAACTATCTGATTGTCCAGCGTGCCTGTGCTATCCACGGTCCCTGACCGTTACTCACACGGTAGCCATCTGGGATACCAGATCTGCTGCGGTACCGCAGTGCTGGCGTTCGAGTCACTCTTATTTTACTTAATGGCCCCAAAGCGCAAGATAACAATTATATTGTTACAATTTTTCTAGTATTAGTTATTGTTAATATCTTACTGTACCTAACTTATAAATTAAACTTTATCATAGGTATGTATGTATAGGAAAGAGCATAGAATATGTAGGATTTAGTACCAACCATGGTTTCAGGCTCCACTGAGGTTGTCAGAACCTATCCCTAGTGGATTAGCATATAGTAGTTATAAAAGTAATTTCCTTGGTACATCAGCATATGTTATGATAAAGTATTTGTTGTGGTCATTGTACAATACAGTAATACAATATAGGTGACTTGAGCAAGGTATGCCATGTAGGCTGTTGGAGCAGACACTTAATAAAGATTCAACGTGTTAAAGGAAAATTTGAACTATTGACCATCAATTCATGTATATTGTGACCATAAGTTTCCTGAACTGTGAATTCAGGATCATGGATATCTTCCCCTAAGTAAGAGAGCATTATTTTTAGATAAATTAATAACAGATGTTGCACCGACATAACAAAGTTAAAAGGGCTAAGTAATGTATTAATATGGATAATATTGTTTTTAATTTCATTAATTCTGATTTTTAGTAAATTTTTCAATAAGGCATTTGTCAGAGTTGCAAAATTTATCTCTGATAATCTATATTAACATGTGCATATATATATGTATATATACACCTACATGTGCATGCGTATAAATAACATATAAATATAGCATCAGTATTGTGTCATGATTAGGGCACTTTAGAGCACAGACTTTGACCTAGGACAAGCCTGTCTCCAGATCCCCAGCTCTGCCGTATGACCTTTGGCAGGCCATTTGCCCTTCATAAGCATCAGTTATGTCATTTCTAAAGTAGGAAGAATAATACATGCACAGTTGCTGTGAGAGTTCGTTGGCATTAAGTAAAGGTCTTAGCAGTGTCTCACATAATGCATGCTCATTGATAGTTATATTATTATCAACAGAATATCAGCTATTGCGAAATGGCTAGAACATCATCACAAAATCAGAAATATCATGTGAAGCAAAATATTCAGAAGTTTAAATCTACATCATAAACCGAAATTTATTCAG
This sequence comes from Avahi laniger, assembly GCA_963575035.1. Classification (NCBI taxonomy): domain Eukaryota; kingdom Metazoa; phylum Chordata; class Mammalia; order Primates; family Indriidae; genus Avahi; species Avahi laniger. The sequence continues at coordinate 2,087 of CAUYSK010093260.1, forward strand.
TGATGCTTACTGTTTCCTCCCTACAATTTTCTAATGACATCATTCTAATCAGAGTTTCAAAATTGGTGTCCAGTTGGACAATAGATGTGTTTGGCCCACAGTAGTTTTAATTGCTATTTTTTGTTGCCATACTTGAAAATTTCTCATCCTTGAATAATGTGGACTTCTAACTACTTCCAAAAAATAATAGTAACTAGCAATAGTGAAGCTACATTCTCACCTGGTAGAAATCAGGCTACAGCTGGTTATTAGCTTTTCCTCTACATGGAACTTTCTCCAAATCCCCAGTCTCTCCCTGGCCTTCCCTACTCATTCATGTTATCTGTCAAATGCTATAGATTTTTGAGTTACAATTCTTAGTCTGTTTTTTGGTGTTGAACCAGCATTTGGACTTGATGTTGAAACTGTTTCACTAGGAAATGTTTAGAGCTTTAACAAGGGGAAATTTTTTTATATAAAGGGATAACTCAGATTGCAGCTTTAGTTCTAGACCACAGTAATAAAGCAAATATCATGATAAAGCAACTCACACAGATTTTTTTGGTTTCCCAGTGCATATAAAAGTTATGTTTACACTGTAGTCTATAAAGTGTTACAATAGCATTATGTCTAAAAAAACGTACATAGCTTAATTTAAAAATACTTTATTTCTAGAAAATGCTGACAATCATCTGAATCTTCAGCAAGTCATAATCTTCTTGCTGGTGGAAGGTCTTGCCTCGATGGTGATGGCTGCTGACTGATGAGGGTCATATTTGCTGAAGGTTGGGGTGGCTGCAGCAATTTCTACAAATAAGATAACAACGAGTGTGCTGCATCGATTGACTTTTCCTTTCATGAAAGATTTCTCTGTAGTATGTAATGGTGTTTGATAGCATTTTACCCACTGTAGGACTTCTTTGAAAATTGAAGTCAGTCCTCTCAAACGCTGCTACTGCTTTATCAACAGAGTTTGTGGAATATTGTCAATGCTTTGTTGTAATTTCAACTGTGTTCACAGCATCTTCACTAGAAGTAGATTCCATGTCAAGAAACGACTTCCTTTGCTTATCCATAAGAAGTAACTCCACCGAAGTGTTACCGTGAGATTGTAGCACTTCAGTCGCATTTTCAGGCTCCACTTCTAATTCTAGTTCTCTTCAACCTCATCTGCAGTTACTGCCTCCACTGAAATCTTGAACCCCTCAAAGTCATCCCTGAAGGGTTAGAATCATCATCTTCTAAACTCCTGTTCATGTGGATACTTTGACCTCCTCCCATGATTCTCAAGCATTGTTAATGTCATCTTGAATATGAACCCTTTCCAGAAGGTTTTCCATTGACTTTGACCAGATCCATCAGAGGAATCACTATCTATGGCAGCTATAGCCTTACAAAATGTATTTCTTAAATAATGAGATTTGGAAGTCAAAATTACTCCTTGATCCATGGGTTGCAGAGTGGATGTTGTGTTAGCAGACATGAAAACAACATTCATCTTGTACATCTGCACCGGAACTCTTGGGTAACTAAATCCATTGTCAATATGCAGTAAGATTTTGAAAGGAATCTTTTTCTCTAAGCAGTAGGTCTCAGTAGTGGGCTTAAAATATTCAGTAAACCATGCTGTCAGCAGATGTGCTGTCATCCAGGCTTGTTGTTCCGTTTATAGAGCACAGCCAGAGTAGATTTAACATAATTCTGAAGGGCCCTAGGCTTTTTAGAATGGTAATTGAGCACTGGGTTCAACTTGAAGTCACTAGCTCCATTGGCTCCTAACAAGAGAGTCAGCCTGTCCTTTCAAGCTTTGAAGCCAGGCATTGACTACTCCTGTCAAACTCTAAGTCCTAGATGGCATCTTCTTCCAGTAGAAGGCTGTTTCATCTACATTGAAAATCAATTAGCTATTATAGATCTTCTGGGTAACTTGCTGCAGCTTCTCCATCAGCGCTCGCTGCTTCACCTTGCACGCTTATGTTATGGACATGGCTGCTTTCCTTAAACCTCATGAACCAGCCTCTACTACCTTCCAACTTCTGTAGCTTCCTCACCTCTCTCAGCCTTCACAGAATTGAGAGAGTTAGGGCCTTTCTCTGGATTAAGCTTTTTCTTAAGGGAATATTGTGGCTGGTTTGATCTTTTTACCCAGACCACTCGAATTTGTTCCGTATTAGCAATAAGGCTGTTTCGCTTTCTTGTCATTCATGTGCAGACTGGAGTAGCACTTCTAATGTCCTTCAGGCACTTTGCCTTTGCAGTCACAACTAGGCTAACCATTTGGCACGGGGAGGCCTAGCTTTCAGCCTGCCTCTGCTTTCGACATGCCTTCCTCACTAAGCTTAATTGCTTCTAGCTTTTGATTTAAAATCAGAGCCATGAGGCTCTTCCTTTCACTTGAACACTTAAAGGCCATTGTAGGGTTATTAACTGGCCGAGTGACAATATTGTTGTGTCTGAGGAAACAGGGAGGCCTGAGAAGAGAGAGAGAGACACAGGGGAATGCCAGTGGTCAGTGGAGCAGTCAGAACACACACAACCCTTATTAAATTCACCATCTTATCTGGGCATGGTTTGTGGCACCCCAAATTAATTACAACAGTAACATCAAAAATCACTGCTCACAGATCACCATGACAAATAAAATAATTATGGAAACGTTTGAAATATTGTGAGAATTACCAAAATGTGACATAGATGAAGTGAGCACAGGCTGTTGGAAAAATGGTGCTCATACACTTGGTACAGGGTTGTCACAAATCTTCAATTTTTAAAAAGTACAATATCTATTCCCTGCTGATCTATTGGTTGGGGGACAAAAACACACACAATATCTGTGAAGTACAATAAAACGAGATATGCCTGCACTTAAAACTTCTGCTCAACAAGAAACTCGGTGGCTGAGTATTTAAAGTTTTGTTTGCATTTGGAAGAGTGTCATTTGTACTAGCATATTTAAGACACCTTCCCTTAGACACAGCAGCCGGTCAAATGGAAATTAATCTTAAGGTGAAAAACACTTTAGGAGGAATGTGATGTATATAAATACATCTTATTGATTATGTCTACCCCAAAAATGAATGAATGAATGAATGAAGAGTGAATGCATGCATGCATACATTAGGAAAGGTTTGGAGTATTGCATTAGTACAAAGGATAATCACCAGTTACATTTTTATTCTTTCAAGTTTGTTTTTGCACACCTTCAGAGCTGCCCATGATAGCCTTTGGTGTTTATTTAGTATTGTCTTTGGCTGTATTTTTTTTCTTCAGGAATAATGAAAGAATGGTGGTTCAGACTATTTTAGCTCAGGAGGGTACATTTGACAATAGGACTTAGAAGTCCCAAGTGCCACCCTCACCTTCTCAGAGAACCATTTCTCTCTGGCTCCAGCTCCTACTCCCTCTGCCTGTTCCGCTCATTTATGTGTGATTGTAAAATACGCATTCATTACTTTATAAGAGCCATGCTTGGGATTTGGCAACAGGTAGTCATGCTCCTAATTAGTAACTGTGACAAAAAAAAATATTTATTGGGGGCCATGGGGAAAGGGAGCAGAGACTAGGGAAAGAACTAGTTTGGGAGTTTAGCCGTGTGTTATCTCAGGTCTTTTTCCAGTAGCATCGTAGAATGGTAGATCGGGAAGGGGACCAAGAATGATGACTTTACACAGCCCTCTTGTGTGGCCAGGGAAATTCAGCGACTTGTCTTAAATGGGCAAGTTAGTGACAGTCAGGTGCCCCACCTACCTGCCTCCAATCCTTAGATCCTGAGGTTGAGTCTGTTTTCTCATCTGTTAAATTTTTCTCTTAAGTAAATGTATAACATGCTGCCACATACTGGAGACTGTGTGTGAAAGTGTCTTGCACATTCTAAGTAGGAAGTAAAAAATTAGCTGATTTCATTAGCAAATTCTCCGCTAGGTAAAGCTCAGTCAGGGTTAGCAACACATTTTGTATGTAAGAGGCCCCTTAAAGGCAGAATGGATTCATCTGCACCTAGCATAATGCCTCCCTGGCCTCTAGAATGTGCTCAAAAATGTTGATTACATGATGAATTATACATATTAATTACACTTCAGAATTCCCTTTCAATAAGATAAGGGTTTTTAAATTAATTTTCTAGTGTTCATTATGAATTCATGCTGGTGCATTCATTTATTCATGGTTAGATATCTTTGCCATTGCCAACTGGGTTTGTAAGTGCACCGCAACACAAGATAATTGTCCGGGATAGAGATTTTGGCTCTGTTTACATGTTGGCTAGATCTTAAAAAAATGCATATGACTGTAGAAGTAAAAAAACACAAACCAAATTCAAGCATGCTTGGTCACCCCGGAGGAGATCTAAAGAGATGAATGTGGACAAGTTTGCTCGTGAATATATGCCCTTTTTAATACAGTGCCCTTTAAATTTGGGCACATGAAAGCTGTCCAGTGTACACAGGGACTCTGGTAATTTAAAGGGAATCAACTTCCAGAAACTCATCTTCCATATGTACTTCTCCCTAAAATGGATCTACTTATGAATTCTTTTGTGCTCAAGGCTTCAGGCTGTTTCTCTGTTTTCACCTCTGCTGGACGATTTGCCTTTTGCCACTTTAAAAAAAAAAAAGCAAAGCAAAAAAATAACTCTCCCCCATAGCCTTATTTGGTACATCGCACAGATATAAAGACCTGCAGGGGTTCAGAGGGGGCAAACTTCAGTGTCAGTTTCAAATACTGGTTTTGGAGAAGCTTCCTTTAGTGAAGGATAATGTGGTTTTTCAGTACTATTTTAAAGCATAGAGAGAATAATAAAAGTTGATGACCACTGCAGGGTATTTGAGTTTTTCTCACCATTTTGACATTCATCTGGTAACTAGGTTTATCATGAATTTTTAACCAGTGTCTTTTTCAAATATGCTCTCTCTCTCTCTCATGACACTGCCAGAGTGGTGCATATATAATTCTGCACTTAAAAGTCTGCTTGATCTGAATATCTGCGTGAGCCAGGACTGCATTCGAAAAAGGTAATTGTGGTGTTGATTGTGTCATAATTCTTTCCAAGCACAAATTCTGCTGTGGTTACTGTCAGTTTCTCTGAAAATGGAAGCTATGATATTCTCCATACTTTCCATAATGATTCAGGGACTACAGAGAAAAAAATTAATTAGAGTTTAGAGATGCTTGAACTAAAATACACAAATTCCACCAACTGTACAAAACGTGTTGGAGAGAGAGCCTCATGGTTGCACAATACATGGTAATGTGGAAACACTTGAGAGAGCCGTGTGTGGGCAGACAGGGACGGCGCTAAGCCTTGAATAAAATTGTACTTTTTCGTCTCTGAGAAGCAATCAAAAGTGCGGAACAAAGACTTAGAAGTAAATTTAGACCAAAATACCTTTGTCTCTATAATTTAAGCAATTTACTTTGCTTTCTCATTCTTAAAAATGGTGATCTTCAAATTTGAAGAATTATTCTGTCCTGTTGAGTGTCAGTGGAGGTATATGATTGTTATCTAGCTCCTGAGTTAAGTTACAGAAATTTCGGTTAGAGGAAAGATTGGTTAACCCACAAAGCAGTGGGATTTTAACCAAGGCTTCATAGCAGAGTCACATGTGGAACATTTAGAAATATTCATGCACAACTTCCTCGTCCTGGGAGCCGATTCAGTGATTTGGGATAGGGTACAATAATCAATATTTTTTAAAATTCCTTGGCTGACTGCTGTGTACCATCATATCTCCAGATGAGACTGCTATGGTAAAAGACTGTTTTGCCCAGGGACTGATCCTAGAAATATTTCTGAAAACCAGCCTGTGGGTATGTGATTGTTCTTCGTTTGGGTATCTGCCTTTCACTTATACCCCAGTGTATTAATTTTCCAGGGCTACCGGAACAAATGTTCACAAACTCCGTGCCTCAAAACAACAGAAATTTATTCTCCCACAATTTTGGAGGCCAGATGTCTGAAATCAAGGTATCAACAGGGCTGTGCGCACTCCGGTGCATCTAGGAGAGACTCAGTCCGTTCCTTGCCTCTTCCCGCCTCTGGTGGTTGCCAGCATTCCTTGGCGTTTGTCCTTATCACTCCCATCTCTGTGTTCTTCTTCTCCATGTTGCCTTCTCCGCTTCTGTCTTTCTTAAATCTCCCCCTGCTTTCTTTTATAAAGACGCTTACGAGTGCATCTAGGGCCCACCCAGACAGATACTCTTCCCATCTCAAGCTCTGTAACGTATTCACAGCTTTGAAGTTTTTGCCATATAAGGTAATATTAAGAGGTTCCAGAGCTGGACGTTCTTTTGGGGGTCTGTTATTCAGCCCTCCACAGCGGCAAAAATACTGCGCTCTTGGGGCTAGGCCACAGAGATAAGTTATTTTCCTGAGCCGTCAACTACACCTCCAGTTCTAGCCATTCTCACGGCAATCACCTTTGGTCATAAGTGGACTGCGAGTGTAGGATCAGCACCGCAAACCCATCATCCTCCCCGAAAAAGGCACTTCAGGCATGTGTCCTAGCAACAGCGGCTCTGGTTTAAGCTCATCTTTTAAGAATAGAATATTACAGTGCTGAGCATTATTTGAATATATTCTGAAATAGGCACAAGCCTTGTTACCTTTTCACACGGACCAGGCACGTATGATGCTCTAAGGTTTAGTCTTAGAAATAGAGAATGCGGGTAGTTGATAGTAAACATGGAGAGAAATATTTCTGAGTCAAACTCTGTAAAAACACCATGGGGACCTTGAGAGAAGTTAATTAACATGGGGCTTCATTTTCCTTACCTGTGCAAGGAAGCATTTGTTCCGTAATCTCTTAAGTCCCTGTTCAGCTCAGAGATTCCGTTTTGTTGTTTCTTCCCTTCCCATCAGAAAGGAGAAAAGAATAGGTGTCAGTGCAGATGGATTTTAGAGAAGAAACTGAAGAGGCTCGTGAATGAAGGCCCTGCGGAAGTTTGAGATGATGACTGTTCAGTGGCGTTAATTTGCGGTATTGTTTAATTTTCTCTAGTAGTGCCGAGTCAGTCGCAAATGCCCTGGGGAGGCTGGAAAGCACTATGCTGGTGGCTATGTCGGCTCTACTCCGTCCTTAACAGCTACCCGGCCCCCCGACTTAGGGACGGGCCCAGTCCTAGCACCTCTTCTCCAGCCACATGGATCCATCCATGGGGAAAAGACGGGAGCTAGACCACACCAGTGAGAACATTTACCTGGGTCTTTTCCTACTGGAGCTTGGAAGGAAGAACTATTTTCTCTTACTAAGAGACACAAGGGTGCGTGTTGCTTGTTACAGACACATTTCTTGGAGAGAAACAAAAACTTGGGGATGTTTGGCATGGAAAGAGGAGAAAAAGAGAGTAAAATTCCTGCATCCCTGAGGCCAGCTCCATCCATACCTTTTCATGATCTGACCACATAAACTACTAGGTCCCTTTTTCACTTAAGGTAGTTAGAGTTTAGGTATTTGACATTTGAAACTAAAAGAAATCTTAACTAATACAGAGTGAGATTGGTCAAGAGTTATACAGCATCTATTTCCAGGTACAGCAGAACTACGGCGGGACAAAGAACTTGAAGGTATTAGCAGGACTGGTGGAAGAGACAGCCGCAGTGCCTCAGCTGCGCAGGAGAGGGAGTGGTCACTGTCGGGCTGCAGATACAGGGGAATCGAGGGAATTCGGTTCTTAACTGGGCTAAGTAGATAAAAGGATAGGAAGTCATGACAACGGTATACTTGTGTTGGATGCATCTGCAAAGCATCTTCCTTTTATTAAGAAAAATAATGGGTCCACCCATAAAGCACTGCAAAGAATCAGGAGAATTCCTTTGTAATCTTGCAATTGAAAAGAATAGGAATGACATGCACCTTTTAGATTTGGCATTTTACAGGAAGAAAGCTTTTTTTTATTATACGCACAGGGAGAGGACTTGACCTACAATATGGCAAGTCTGTGGAATTTGACAAGATATTTTTATAATACATTTTTGTCATGAGATATCTGACTGATGGAATAGCAAGAATTTTTAAATATGGAATTTCATTTCTCTTTAAGCAAAATATCCTTGAGGTCAAACCTTTGAAAAAATTTATTCTAGAGCAGAATTGAATGTATTAGAAAAATTTTAGATGTTTAGATATCATTTTCAACTGTCTGCCTTTATGAACAGATTTTTTTTTTTAAATCTTTGCTACATCATGAATTACTTAGGATGATACTGAGTATGATAGTATATAAGGAAGCTCTTTAATGATATGTCTCTCTTCAGTTGCGGTTTCTCAGCCCATTGTGACTTATGGGTTCAAAATGGCTCATACAAGTAACTGAATCCATTTAAAAGGCATTTATTCTGCAAAACACCCTGAAATTTGAGTTAGATTTCTATTTTTTTTGCACTTCCATAACTGTTCAGCTTTATGAGACATCAGCTATACCGTAGGTTGTAGTTCTTTAGTAAATTTGAGTTCTTCAAAAAGGATATCCAGGCCGGGCGCGGTGGCTCACGCCTGTAATCCTAGTACTCTGGGAGGCCGAGGTGGGCGGATCTTTCTGAGCTCAGGAGTTCGAGACCAGCCTGAGCAAGAGCGAGACCCCGTCTCTACCAAAAAAA
>CAUYSK010093262.1:0-14126 GCA_963575035.1 Avahi laniger
CACAAAACATTCTACTATAAAGACATCTGCACTCGAATGTTCATGGCAGCACAATTCACTATTGCAAGAATGTGGAAATAACCCAAGTGCCCGTCAATCCATGAGTGGATTACTAAAATTTGGTTTATGTTTATAATGGAATATGACTCAATCATAAGAAATGACGATGATCTAGTACCTCTTATACTTTCCTGGACTAAACTTAGGCCCATCATCCAAAGTGAGGCACCACAAGAGCAGAAGAACGGGATCCATTTGTACTCGCCATCTAATTGGTACTAACTGATCAACACTAGGGTGATCACATGGCAGAAATGCTCTCCAGGGATTAGGGGGATGGGGGGGGCAAATCTACAACTAAAGGACACGGGGAGCACTAAAGGGAGGGAAGGGCATGCCTTTAACCTGCATTTGGGCGAGGCAAAGACATAAAGTGTAACTAGAATGTTTGTACCCTCACAATACCTTGGAATAAAAAAAAAAAAAAGCACCTAGCTAAATGCTGGTCTTTCCTTCTGTACTCCCTCACTCCTTTTCTTCCTTCCTTCTGTCCTTCCATTATCATCTGGTACAGGCCCAATACATTTTAGGGGATTAAACATGAACTTTATGAGAGAGAACAGCTTGATATTGTAAAAAGCCCATGGGATTTGGAGCTGGGTGGACGATGGTTGTGGTTGAGGAGTTCTGTTCTGACACTGTAGCTTGGGGACCTTGTGGCAGCCACCTCACTAGACTGTTAACCTCACTCCCCTGTTAGTGACCCTTACCTCACAGGGAGGGTTGTCGTAAAAAACCATAGGAGACAATGATTCTGATGGTGCTTTGTAATATCCTAGACCTAGAGAAGTGTTATTATGAATAGGAAATTTTGGGCACTAGACGATGGATTGGGGGTGTTTGTGTGGGTGCAGTGGGCCTAGATATCAAAGTTTTTAGTACAAAGGCAAATCCTGTCTCACGCAGAGCTGAGCAGTGGTTCACCTCTCCTTACGTTGCTGGCATTGTTCATCTCATTAGTCCCGTGCTTCTCTGCACCTGGTACTGTCCAGACTTACTGAAAGGAATCTCTAAGTCCAGGTGTATATGTATTTTCCCAAACCAATGGATTTTAAGGACAGATCTATTGTCATTACTCTCAGTGAAGTTTTTGATGTTAAAAAGAAGTCCTATAACAGCAAATGTTAGAAGCTGCTGTAGTTGAGTGGGGGAATTCTTTGGTGACAAGGACTAGATTTTACTTATCTTTATATCCTAGTGCCTAGCACAGTGTGTTAGGAACTTAGTAGATGTTCAATCAGTAGTGTGAACAAATGAATGAATGAATGAGTTTTCATGTTGACTTAATGCTATGCCCAATTCCTCTTTTTTTGGATGCCTGTGGAGTTCAGGTGTGGCCAACTTGACCTCTGGCTCCCTTTTTATATGAGTTCATTTGCCTCTGTGCTTACAGAACTCTTTGTTTGAAGAGTACCCTGCTCCCCCGGAGTCCTTTGTCTTCTAGACTTTTTCCCTCACGGGATGATGATATCACTTGAGAAATTCAGCTCTTAAAATTCCATCTCTTCCAAAATAGGAAAGGAACTTATCTTGGCCAAGCTGTGTACCCACCGTAATATCTCAATGATATCCTTTCCCATCACCACTTTTGTCTTTAGTGTTAAAAGGAAGAAGAGAAACCACCCAAAATGACCCATATGAAACATTTCGAAGGTTTTCAGCACTTAACTTAGTTATTATCACCTCTCATGGAACAGAGCCTTGGGCAAAATGTGGGAAAACGGCCCCTGAAGTGGAAAAAATGAAGGCAGGGAAAAAAATGAGATCAGTGAAAATGAATATAGTACAAAGCTCCAAGTGATTCAGTTTTGTAAAAAGTAAAGTGATGATAGGTAGAGGGAATGCTGCGATTGCGGGTTATTTTCTGGAACCCCAAGCAAGGGATTTGGAAAGCCGAGAGGCAAATCTGTCTCTTAAGCTTCCCCAGAGAGACCTTGCAGGGAGAGCTAATATCTGAAGCTATTTTGAGAAGGTCACCTATTAAACAAGAATCTCGTGTGCTGGATTCATGTGGGGCTAGCATGCGAGGTCACGGACATCCATGAGTCAAAATATTCCCAAATGTGGAGTGTCTGCAGCCAGTTGGACCCTGGTGAAGTTTCTTCAGGAATTGGAACATAATCCTTATCCCTACAGCCTACACAGATGTAACCAAACCCTAGACAGAAGCTCTCCGGGGAATCTAGATCATTCCATACATTTGAATGGCAGACCCATTTTGTCCCAAGGAATGTTCTCAGGAGGAGAGATGTGTGGCCTGGGTGGCCACATAGTCTCTTCTGGGTAGGTGATGTGGTGGTGAAATCCAGGAGGCTGGCATCTCTAGAATTTGGAGTTGGGCACATGGTCCAGGAACCCAAGGTGATCTAGGGTTCTGGGGGCAGAAGACTGGAACTTTGGTGGCAGGTAGCAGGTAAGAGCATAGCTTTAGAATCAGATATGTCTCTCTCAGCCACCTACTGGTTCAATGACAGAGGAAAAGTTAAGTATTTTGGAACCTACTGCCTTGTTTAAGTAAGATGAAGATAATAATATTTGCATCACAAGCTCGTGTGAGGATTAAATTAAACGACACATGTGAAAAATATCTTGAACCGAACTTGGCCAGACTGGGTAGTAGATGTCGTTATCATTATTATTTTCCAACTAGAGAGTCAGGGAGAGGAACATGTAGGAAGGGACCAAGAGGGTATTTGTATTGCCTTTATATTCTCTTCTCCCATCTTACATGCAACTCTTGAAACATTGTTAAAAGTCAAGTTTCGGTTCCAGCGCAAACCCAGAATGTTGCTGAAGTAATGTGCTGTAGCAATAAGAATTTGCATTTTCTCTTTCTTCTCATTGCCAGTGTAAGTGATTTAATTTTTGTGAGCTGCGTTAGGAGATTTATCATACTGTTTTTATGGGCAAATAAATTCCAAGCTACGGACAACTGGAATATAACTTATTTGTGTGCTGGGGCTTCCAGTGCTGGTTAGAAGGATTTTAATTGTGTTGGAAATCAGTATTTATTACTCTTGATGGGATTTTTTTTAAACCCTTCAGGAAATTTCCAGTGCTTTGGCTAACTGGCTGGGTGGGAATCTCAGGGTAGAACACGGTCATGGCTACCTTCCCCCTTTTTTTCTTTATTTCCTTTTCCCTCTGTCTCTGCTCCCAGGATCCTGGATATTTTTCTGGGCAAATGACACTGCTCGAAAGGCTTCTTTGTAGGGCTGCTGTTTTGATGAAGCCTTTTAAAAATTGTTAATTCATTCAGGTTGGTGGCTCATACCTGTAATCCCAGCATCCCGGAAGGCTGAGACAGGAGGATCACTTGAGACCATGAGTTGGAGACCAGCCTAGGAAACATAGTGAGATCCTGTCTTAAAAAAAAAAATGGCTCGGTGTGGTGGTGCATGCCTGTAGTCCTAGCTACTTGGGAGGCTGAGATGGAAGGATCACTTGAGTCCAGGAGTTCGAGGATGCAGTGAGCTGTGATTACACCAGTGCACTCTGGCTTGCGCAACAAAATCAATGCGACCTTATCTCTTAAGAAAAAAAATTTAACAAAGTGTTAATTCAACAGTTTGACTAAAGAAATACTTTTACAGTAACCAGTTTGTCTATGTATAGATTAAGGCTGTAACATTTCCCATTCCCACCACTTCCCATTTTCTCCTTGTCTTCTGCAGTAACAGGTGTTATTGTTATTTTTAATTTTTGGCAGTCTGATAAGTCTCAAGTACTATTTTCATGCCCTTACTAATGCATTCACACCTCTTTTCACGTGTTTGATGGCCATTTGGAATTGTTCTCCTCTGGATTATCTATATATCCTTTGCCTATTTTCTATTCATTTGTCTTCCTGACAATCTGAAAGAACTCTTTAAAAAATTAATAAATAAATTATGGACATTAATCTGAATGTGCTCTGCTTTTGCAAACAAATAGTCTCTCTCTGTATTTCTAGTCTTGTTGAAATGACATCATCCAGCCCTATGCTGATTTAGTCCAAATTTTCTTGTGAGATTTTGTTTTGTATTATATGTTTAAGCCATTAATCCACATGAAATTCAGTTGTGTATATTGCGTAGTGATCCAATTTTATTTTCTTTTGGCCAGTTATGGCAGCAGCATTAATTAAATACCGCCCCCCCAACTTTATTTTATTTTCACCTCTCATATAAACAGATCTATTTCTGTATTTCCCATTTTGTGTCTGTGGTTGATGAATCTATTCCTAACATTCCCAAATTTATGTGATTAAAATGGTTTTATAGTGTGCTCTGTATCTTGTGTCTCCTTTTTGACACTCATTTTGGTCTTCTTAGGCATTTATTAATCTATATGAACTTCAGTAGTTATCTAATTCCAAAATAACTCCATCTATTGAGATTCTAATTGGAACTGTATTACATGTATGTATTCATTTTAGTAAGATTAATTTTTTCTTTTTTGAGACACGGTCTCACTCCGTCACCTTGGCTAAAATGCAATGGTATCATCATAGCTCACTGCAACCTCAAACTCCTGGGCTCAAGTGATCCTCCTGCCTCAGCCTCCCAAGTAGCTGCGACTACAGGTGCATGTCATGATGCCTGGTTAATTTTTCTATTTTAGTAGAGATGGGGTCTCACTCTTGCTCACACTGGTCTCGAACTTCTGACCTCAAGTGATCCTCCCTCTTCACCCTCCCAGAGTGCTAGGATTACAAGTGTGAGTCACCACGCCCAGCCGAGATTAATTTTTTTATAAGTTTTCTTACCCATGAACCAGCGTAAAGACAAATACAAAGTGAAAGAGGCTTAAATCTCCCTGTTGAAAATAAGGGAAGAAGCTTCTCCCTCATCTCCCTTTTCTTTCAGAATTTCTTTCTGAAATTTTCTTTCAGAAGACAGTTGGATATATGAGTCTGGAATTCAACTGAGAAATCTGGGCTAGAGATATAAAATTGGGAGTCATTGCAATATGATATTTAAAACTATGAAATTATTTGAGATCATCAATGGAGTGTAGATGAAGAAAACAAAAGAACCAATATTAACATATTGGGAGTGATAAAGAATGCCCAGATTACTTAGGGGAAAACTAAGTGATTATGGTGTTTTGGAACTAAGTGAAGAAAGTTATGTATTCAGGAAGATGGAATGATCAGCCATGTAAAAATGCTGCTTGTAGGCCAAGTATGTGGATATTGGATTCAGTAACATGGAAGTCATTGATGATCTTGACAGGAGGTCACCAATGGAGCAAAGTGTTAGAGGTGAAATATGGACTGGGATGTATTTAATATAGAATTCAAGGATGCTAATTAAACGTAATTCATGGCCCTTGATTGCATCTTCAATTAAATTACCACCATCACCAACAATAACCAAAAATATCTGTAAAGGAAATTATTGGGACAAATATAGAAATTTGAAAACAGATTATTAAATAATGTAGCAATGTTAAATTTTCTGAGTGTAATGACTGTATTGTCTTATAGAAAAATATTTTTAGGATATACATCCTAAAGTAATTAGGAATGATATGATGCTTGTAATTAGCTCTGAAATGGTTCAACCAAAAAAGAATGTGTATGCGTGTTGATATACTACACACATAAATACATACATATATGTACATATCAAATATTTATATAAAAAGAATAAAGAGAGCTTTATTAAGAAAATGTGGCAAAACGTTAATAAGTGGTGTATTTAGGTGAATAGTATATGGATCTTCATTTTACTATTATAATTTTTCTGTAGGCTTGATATTTTCTAAACAAAAAGTTGCAAAGAGAAACATTAAGAATGAAAGTAGAGGAATTGGAGACAGTGCATATAACTTATCTTTTAATCTAGTGTACAAATAAAAGGATTGGCTTTAGATGGGAGCACAGATAGTTCCTCTTTAGTAAAAGGCAGAAGAGTAGAGTGTATGGGTACAGATGTCAACAAATGTTGGTAGATATGGTAGTGTTAGCCTATTAAAATTTTCTTTTGATCGTCTAATTTTCTTACTGAAGTGGGAAATAAGATCATCAGCTGAGCATGAGAATGGGTGAGGAATTGTTGGAGGCTTGAATTCAGTTTGCTAGTATTTTGTTGAGGAGTTTTACATTTATATTCACAAGGTATATGGGTCTATAGTTTTCTTTTTTTATTGTGTTCTTTCCTGGCTTTGGCATCGAGGTGATACTGGCTTCATAGAATGAATTGAGGAGAATTCCCTACTTCTCCAAAATTGTGGAATATCTTCTACAGTATGAGTACAAGCTCTTCTTTGTGGGACTGGTGGAATTTGCCTGTGAATCCATCTGGTTCAGGGATTTTTTTTTTTTTGTTGGCACATTTTCTATTAATACTTTGATCTTGCTGCTCACTATTGGTCTGTTCAGGAGTTCTGTTTCTTCCTGACTGAGTCATGGGAGGTTGTGCGTTTCCAGGAATCTGTCCATTTCTACTACATTTTCTACTTTATGTGTCTAGAGATTTTTGTAGTATTCATGGATTATGTTTTGTATTTCTGTGGTATCAGTTGCAATGTCTCCTTTTTCATTTCTGATTGAGCTTATTTGGGTCCTTTCTCTTCTGTTCTTGGTTAATCTAGCAAGAGGTATGTCAATTTTATTTACCTTTTCAAAGAACCGTCTTTTTGCTCCATTGATCCTTTGTATTTTTTTTTTTTTGTTTTCTATTTCATTTAGTTCTGCTCTGACCTTCATTATTTCTTTTCTTCTGCTGGCTTTGGTTTTGGTTTGTTCTTCCTTTTCTAGCTCCTTGACCTGTGATATTAGGTTGTTGGTTTGTGATTTTTCTGTCTTTTTGATGTAGGCATTTAAGGCTATGAATTTTTCACTGAGGAATGCTTTTGCTGCTCATAGATTTTGATAGCTTGTGTCCCCTTTGTCATTCAGTTCAAAGAATCTTTTGATTTCCATTTTAATTTCATTCTTGAGCCAATAATCTTTCAGCAGCAGATTGTTTAATTTCCATAAGTTTGTGTAGGTTCCATGTTTCTTTTGTGATTGATTTCTAGTTTTATTCTGGTGTAGTCTGAGAAGATACATGGCATGATTTCAATTATTTTGAGTTTGTCGTTGAGACATGTTTTGTGGCCTAAAATTTGCTAAATCTTAGAGAACGTGCTGTGTGCTGCTAAGAAAAATGTATATTCAGTAGTTTTTGGATAGAATGTTCGGTAAATGTCTTTTAGGTCCATTTGATTTACAGTCCAGTTTAAGCCCATTATTTCTTTATTTATTTTCTGCTTTGATGTTTTGTCAAACTCTGACAATGGGGTGTTGAGGTCCCTGGCAATTACAATGGTGCTATTTATTTCTTTGAAAGAAACACAATTTAGATGTAGACAAAAAATATATATACCCAATTAAGAGAATCTACAAACTTCATTTTTTTCTTTGATTCAAATGTTAAGATGTTGTCTGTGTCTAAAAATTCAGTTTGATGAGATTTCTCTTGTGTATTACCATAATACTATCCTGTTGTCTTAGACCTTAACACCTTTCTTGAAAACTCTAAAATCTTGTTTCAGAGCTGTCTCAGAACTGAAAGGTAATACATTCTGAAAAAGAAGCAAACAATTGCTTTTGTTTAGAGTGCTGAGTCGAGGACAGCAGCTGGTTCAGAAAGGGTCAAAACTAGAAGTGAGGGCCAGTCAGGTCAAGGGGAGGCTTGAGAACCAAGTCCCAGGTCAAGCCACACAGGTGATCCAGAACTGGGAAAGGATGGAGAAGTTAGCAAGCAGTAGTAAGCAGAATCAGAAGGGATTTGCCAACAGGAAAGGGTCTTCCATAGGGCCTGCCTGGGAGGAAAAGCTATGTCTATTTAGATGTTCCAATGATATGTGTGTCTCGCAAGATGGCCCATCCCAGGACTACTGTGGGGAAGCTGTGTCTTTTCTCAGGCTCTGGGGATCTTGACAAACAACTCAATTGCAGCAGAACCTCTTAAAACATGATTCAATATTTTGACATTTCCTAGCCTGTGGCTGTCAATTTAGGGGTTTGCAAAGTACTTTGTGGGATCCCATATTTAAAGACAGTAATGCCATCTGTTTTTAAATCAATAAATGTCATTAATTTTTTCCGCTTCGAAACAACTCAATGTGAAGGATGCTGAGGGTGGATCTAGTGAGCATGTGAACTTGCCAGGAGGCTGCTCATGATTCTATCACTTAGCTAATTTATTTCTCAGATGAACTCTTCTTTCCTATGTGGAAGTACAATTAAAAATAATTTTTATTATCATTCATATATTTTAAAATTTGTATCCATAATAGGTTGTCAGTTAACTATGGGATCATAAAGAACATTGATGCTGAAACATGGGTATAATTTCTATAAATGAATCTCAGGAGGATCTCCACTATGTTTGTTTCAATTATCTGATGGAAATTCTTATACAATACATTGATATGTTTCCACTACTGAAAAACTCAATGTTCACAGAGAAACTATTATGCTGATTTTATTCACTTTACTGGGAACAAAGATTATATCTCAGAAACACATTATTTGTATTATTTTACTTGTAAATGTATACAAGTAAAAATCTAAAACATTTTTTTCACTTAATTTAGAACCAAAATACAAAAGTTATAAAAAAGTCTATTTTATTGCCATAACATTCAGTTACATTTCAGTCTACATTTAATATATATACATTTATAGCTTTTACACCTACATATATATTTACATGTATAAAATTATCTAATATATATTCTGTGGTCTCCAAACTGAACATGACATATGTCATTTTAACTTTTTAAAAAAATAATCATGTTATATTACAAAATTAACTTAATGGAACTTAGGTCAAATTCTTCATACATCATCATTATTATTAACGATAATATTAATAGGACTTTTATACATACAATCGATATTATCTCAATCTAATAAAAAGAAGTCTTTATTTAAAATAATTTCTTTATAATGTAATATACCACTCATTAGTTTGAAAACATATCCTAAGACGATTTGGGAGGTTTATTCTCATGGAAGGAGCTCAAAGGTGGTCAAATCATGCTGGAAATGCTGAGATGAAACATTGAAGCTGAACAAACCTTTAACAACATCTGGGCATTCCCCTCAGTTGTATAGATGAGGAATAACTCAGTTTAAATTTCATGCATTTGTACGTGACACAGACCAAATGTTGTACCCTGGGACATGGCCATGTACTGTGAAAGTCTGATATAATATGGCCTGTTAATAGCACAGATGGCATTCAAAAAAGCTTTCCCTCTGTATTTTTCTATTTTATAAACAGCTTGTCTCAAAATTCTTTATTTATGTAAGAAACACTGAGCAGGAGGCATCAATAAAATTAAATCTTCTGGCTTGAAAAATAGGGACCAGGCTCTTTGTTAGTCAACTCTGTCCTGTGAACAATGGATTGAGAGTCAATTGATTGTCAAGGGGCAAAGAAATACATTATTTGAGGACAATTCTTTAAAAAGGAATGTATTTTAAAAATAATTATCTGTTAAGTATAAATGTCAACTAAGGAAAGGTTAGTTTGGCCTTTTACTCTGTAGTTTCTGTATATTGGATGGACTTTTGGGATAAGAATTTTTTTCATGCATCCCACACTAATCTAATGGAATAGAACCCAGGTACCCTCTTCCCCTCTACCCTGTGGACACACATAGAGTTATATTAAAATTATTATTCCTAGAACTCCAAGCAAATATGGAGACTTTGGGAGTCCCTGAAGTGTCTTCGCTGTGTTCACACGCAGTTTTCTCTTATTCTGCTCCCTGCCACTATCCCTTGTCCATTGGCTACTAGAGGGAAATATGTGGGTAACCACTGACACAGGGGCACTGGGGGGAAATGCAGAGATGCCCAGATAGCTGCTAAAACATTACTCCTGGATGTGCCTGTGAGGTTATTTGTGCAAGAGATTAGCATTTGGATCAGTAGACTGATTAAAGAACATCACCCACACCCTCACAAGTGTGGATGAACAGTGTCCATTCTGTTAAGGGCCTGAATAGAATACAAAGTCAGAGAAAGGGCAAATTCTCTCTCTCTTCTTGAGCTGGCACATCCATCTTCTCCTGCTCTCAGACTTCAGTGCTCCTGGTTTTCAGGGGTTTAGATTTTTGGACTTGCACCATATTGGCTTTTCTGGTTCTCAGGCCTTTGGCCTTGGACTGGGGTTTACACCATCAGCTCAATTCCCCGAGCTTCAGACTTGGCTTGAATTACACCACTAGCTTTCCTGGTTCTCCAGCTCGTAGGTGGCAAATTGTGAGATTTCTGGGCTTCTGTAATCATGTAAAGAAATTCTCATAATAAATTTCTTCTTATATATCTCTATATATTTGAGTAGTTCTGTTTGGAGAACCCTGACTAATACAGGAAATATCTGCTCCATGTTCCTTATTTTATGGATAAGGGAACTGAGCCTTTTTTAGTGATGTTTTCCCCAAGACTGAGCTGGAGTGGAAGCCAGTTAGAAAGGGCTCTGTGTCTCTCCTTGCAGAGAGTGTGGGTGGGGTGATGGAGATGTTGTGCCTTCTGTAGATACCTATATAATCACTCCAGAGGAGCTCTATTTGATTATTTGTCCATATATAAAAACTTGAAATTTTTTGAAAAGTAGAACTATTAACAAAAATGAATATTTTTGATATATCAAATCAGTAGAATCCATTTTGCTCTTTTCCTTTTTTGGGCTTGGATGCTCATCCTTCTCTGATAATTGGCCAGTGACTAGAGCAGCTTGGTTGGTGTGATGGATTCTACCTGGGAAAGTAGAAACCACCCAGTCTATTTGTAAAATGATGTTTATGTGTCACAACTTTCTCAAGTTAGTGTGATGTAGTGGAAATCCTCAGAATGAGATTCAGAATAATGGAACTTTTTCTCAGATTTTGGTCTTCAGTGTCTATCTGACCATGGAAAGTCATGCCAGTACTGACTCTTTATTTTTATTATCTGTAAAATGACCACTATAGCAATCATATTTACTATTTAGTAAGATGATTGTGAGGTTCAGAGGAGACAATGTAGGGTGAATCTGTTGAGCACTGACAAATGCTCTGCCCATATGAGGCACTATTGGTAGTTGAGGTGTGTCTTAATCCATGCTGCTATAACAAAATATCTGAGACTGGGTAATTTATAAAGAACATAAATTTATTTCTCACAGTTCTGGAGGCTGGGAAGTCCAAAATCAAGGCATTGGCAGGACTGTTGTTTGGTGGGGGCTGCTCGCTGCTTCCAAGATGGCGCCTTGTTGCTGCATCCTCCAGAGGGGAGGAATGCTGTGTCTTCACATGGTGGAGGGAAGGGAAGGGAAGAGGGAATTCCCATCAAACTCAAGCCCTCTTGTAAGGATGCTAATCCCAGGCACCTCCCAAAGGCCTCACTTCTTAATACTGTTGCATTAGGGATTAAGTTTCAACGTGAATATTAGAGGAAACATTATCATTCAAACCATAGCAAGGTGCTTAGGTTTAGAGTATGCTCAACACACCCAGACTTTCCTGAGGTTACACAATTATTGTTCAGCTGTTACTCTGAAACAAGACTGAATCACAGAAGTTGTTTTTTACAACTAGAAATGTATTTTCTGCTGCCATAAAGATCACTACCTCTGGAAAGTTTGGATGGAAGTATTTGAGTCAGTGGTTCTGTTGCCTGGGCAACTTAGCAAATGCACCAACTCCGTAGTATGTAAGGGGCATCTAGTTTTGCTTCCTGCTTCTGAAAGGGCCATTGAGGATGTGGGTCAGGATGCTAGATTATTTTAAAGTAGAAAAACTCCTTCTACTCTGGTCATGTGGGCTATAGGGAGTTTAGGAACTCTAGAAATTTGGAAGATGACTAGGATCCTTTTTCCCTAGTCCTATCTGTGTTAAAGGAATTGAGAATTGCCTCTTTTGGATCTGAGCACATTGGATACCTCAGATTGAAGATCAAGCATTTGCCTTACAGGTATTTCTTTTATAATAATATAAATGTTGGTCCTGGTGCCTGACTGTTGGGGAAAAAGTGGATGGTTCACTGGTGATTGTACATTCCTGAGTCCCACGACTATGATGGTAACTTGTTCCACCTGTGACAGAGGATGGCATGGTGCATTTCCTTAGGAAGCTTCCTTTCATCTCTCAAAGAAAATTAGGACAAAAAGTAAGATGGGAAGGAATTGTACTGTATCAGTTAGGTTTGATCAGAGAAGCAGAGTCACAATGAATGGCCTGAAATAAGGGGTTTATGAGAGGGATTAGACCTTATACAATTGTGGGATCTCTGGAAGAATTCTATGTGGGGGCTGTGATCTCTGCATCTGGTATGGGCCTGAAGTTGCTGTGAGTCTGTGGGATTGGCTGTCAGGGAGAAAAGCCAGATATGAAGCAGAAAAGAGAAAAATATAATGGGAACCCATGAGGTCACACTGGCCCCCTCAAAGACAAACTGACTTGGATTTGAGGAAGCTGAAAGAAGCTCTCTGGTGGGAACTGGAGTTGCTGTGAGCCTGGAGAGTCCCATGTTAACAGTTTGAGCCAGCAGATCAGTGTCAATATCCAGGAGCTGAAATCATGCCTTACACCCTTGACCTATCTTCAGAGTGTAGAGGCTACTTCACTTTGCCTTCCAAACATGCAAAATTTCTCATTGTCAATCCTAACCTGGCACTATGCAGGAAAGGAAATTCTGAGAAGAGTAGTCCAGCTTATCTCAGATGACACACAGTACAAAACCACCAGCCACATCTACATAGGATCCTGCTTTCATCTAGGTGTTCAGATGAATTCCCAGAGCTGGCTTATTCTCCCGCATTTCCGAGGGAATTCCATGCTCTTGCAAAAAGAGAGGATGATATCAACTTCCAATTCAGTACTAAACTGTGTAGATCCATGAACTTTTGTGGCTCTTTTATGATTTATTCCTTGCAATAACCTAAGATAGACATTGTATCATCTACATTCTATGGTTGAGGATATTAGGGTGTTTATCCACCAGGGAACCTGAGGTTGGAAAAGAAGCAGGGAGAATAACTACCACAAAAAAAGCATTCCTTGGCTTTTAGGTCAGTAGCAATAAGTAGACAGTCACAAGTAAAGTCTGAAGGAAATTATTAAGATTGGGCTATGTTGCTTGGAGCCATCTTTTCTTGGATGGGATGTACTTGAATGAGCTTCCTTGGAACTGGACATTAGCTTTATGATGCTCAAGGGCTTCTTAGTGAACACATGAACACTTTCCAGGTGAGGATGGACTTCTGGCCATGCTCATTCTGTTATCAGGTTCATCTGAGAAATTAAAAAATTGTTCTGGCAGCTTCAGCTTTCCCTTGTGTTTTTTCTCCACATCAAGAACATTCCTTGTATTTTAAAATATGAGGTTATACTCATTTCAATCATAACTTGAAACAAAGACGTTGACATTTGTCAATGCATTTATAAAATCGGCACCTTCTGGAATCTCTCTTCTTGCTGATGAGAAACATCTGATTTTGAAAGCATCAATAGACAGAAAATGTTCTGGCAGCAAAATCCTATTGGGTACTTAGAACTCCATTTCACAGAGTAGCCATTTTTGGCTTTTTGGGATATTTATCACTTGCAATGTCAGCACTTTGCTTAGTCGTAGTAGTAGTTTGAAAGCTTACCTCTAGGAAAAAGGGCTTGGGGGAACAGAAATAAATTGCTTTAGTTTTTAAAAACAATCTACATATATTAAAGTAATGATTGAAGGAAATTAATTTAACCATCATCCAGGATACTTGAACTAAGGGCTCCTGGATCTTTCTATTTCCCTTTTCTGTTCATTGTCAGTGCAACTGGGCCCTATCATTGTGTTCCGAGAATTCATAGATGGGTAACTATGCTCTCTGTTCCAAAGTGGTTTTTAGTCTCATAGAAAAAGCATGAATGTATATAAATTATGTATTCAAAGTATTATTAAAAATGTCTTCCAGGGGCCGGGCGCGGTGGCTCACGCCTGTAATCCTAGCACTCTGGGAGGCCGAGGTGGGCGGATCGTTCTGAGCTCAGGAGTTCGAGACCAGCCTGAGCAAGAGCGAGACCCCGTCTCTACCAAAAATAGAAAGAAATTA
>CAUYSK010093268.1:0-11996 GCA_963575035.1 Avahi laniger
CTACCATTTTAAGTACATTTTAGTAACTTTCGGGACATTCACATTGCTGTACAACCCTCACCACCATCCATCTCCAGAACTTTTTTATCATCATAAACTGGAACTATACCCACTAAACAGTAACTCCCTTTTGCCTGCTGCCGAGCCCCTGGGACCATTGTTATGCTTTATTTGTGTATTAATTTGACTCTTGTGGGTACGGTGTATGAGTGGGATGCTGCAATATTTGTCCTCTTGTGTCTGCCTTGCTTCACTCAGTATAATGTCTTCTGGGGTCATCCATGCTGTAGCATGTGTCAGAATTTCTTTCCTTTTTAGACTGAATAAATATTCCATTCTATTCATATCACACATTTTGTTTCTCCATTCTTCCATTGATGGAAATTTGGGTTGTTTCCACTTTTCGCTATTGTCAATTATGCTGCTATGAGGGTTTGTATACAAATAACTTTTGGAGTCCATGCTTAAAATTGTTTTAATCATTGTTTGGATTAGACTTCCCATTCTTCACTGACCATTATTCGTATCTCTTTGCATCTGCCTTGACTGGATGGATGTCTGATTAAATAGTGATAGTATATTAATATTTAATATAATTATTTTTAATTTCAAAAATCAAAATGAAATTTAATGGAAATTTAAGTTAGATTAAAATTTTAGATTACAATTTAATTGTGGCAGTTCCAATGGACTTTGAGAAATAACCAAAAGCTACTGCCTTTCTAGCCTTTAATAAATATATGCATACTAAAATCTATAAACAATTGAAGGAATTCATGGAATTTCTTCCATTTTACCATAAGTTTATCAGTTTAGACATTTTTTTTTTTTTTTGAGACAGAGCCTCACTCTGTCACCCTGGGTAGAATACAGTGGCATCATCATAGCTCACTGCAACCTCAAACTCCAAGGCTCAAGTGATCCTCTTGCCTCAGCCTCCTAAGCAGCAGGGACTTCAGGCACATGGTACATGACTGGCTAATTTTTTTATTTTTGGTAGAGATGGGGTCTCACTCCTGATTTCAAGCAATCCTGCCATTTTGGCCTCCTAGAGTGCTAGGATTACAGGTATAGCCACTATACCCAGCCTTAGTGTTTCTTTCAATATTCCCTCATCATGGATTTCTTTGAAGGTTTGAAACAGCATTTTCACTCTTCACTTCATCGGTAGAGTTTCAGTTAAGGCCTGCCAATAAGGAAAACACATGATTGGGTAATTATTTCTGACAGATGCCAAATTCAGTGTATTGAAACATTTGATTCATTTATTAACTCCTTTTTTGAGTATGTTTTCCTATGCTGTTTATTTATTTACAACTTTCAAAAATAATGTTAGAGGCACTGAAGAAACAAATGTTTCTACTACTCACATGTACTACTGCTTCAACCAATACTGGGAATCACAAGTGGATTATAGGTAGTGGCTAGAAGAGTATTGAGGCGTATAATAGAGCAAATCTCCATTGACCGAACGGACTGTTAGTAGAAATGTGGATGCTAAGAACTCTGTGAGTAATGACTCAAAAGGAAGTGTCAACCCAAAATAAGTGACTGAGGCAAATATATCAATCAATGGAGGTTATTAAGGCAATGTTAAAGAATTACCCAGGAAAACCACACCATGGATGGATCTTTGGCTATTTCTCTGAAGGGAAATTTGAAAGTTTCAGTATTGATAGGGGAGTGGGAAAATCAGAAAGAAAACAAAAAACAGGAACAGTGAGATAAAATGGTTATATTTTTGTGAGACCCAGAAAAATATACATAAGGAGAATCTTAGAAGAGAAATTGTGAGGGAAGCATCAATTAAGTAGATGTCTGTGCGTATATGAAAGAATGGTAGATCCTGTTTTGTCCCTGTTCTGACCTGTGAAGATAAACTTGTTATTCATTATTAGTGTGAAATTAAACAGACCTTAGGTTTAGGAATTTGATGTAGCCTGCAGACCTAAAGTTGCTATTTGCAAGTCCTTTCTAATGGGAGGCCAGCAATGAATTTCCTTAACGAATGAGGTGTGGAGTCCGTCCTTCACAGATACCTGATGACTTTACCTTCCCTTCTGAATAAGGCATTTGGGCGGTAGTTCTTAGATTTTATTTTCTTTTACATTCAACACTGTTCTTCAAAATCTTTGGGGGAACACATTGTAGAGGACATGAGTTTGTATTTATATGTTTCATATAATTTCACATTGCTAGGAAGCCTCATTCTTAGGAGGTCATTTTCCACAGAGAGGAGGATGAATTAAATCAAAAAGAATCAATGCCAAAATTGAGGTTGATAATAATAACTCAAAAATAATGAAGAAAGGTAGAATCTAATAAGAGGTCTGGTGTAGGTTTTTTTTTTTTTTAACACATAATGTTTTGTTCTCTGTCTAGTTTCTCATTTTTACGAAGGATATAGCATAGTAGGTCCAGTTTATTTGTAACATAAATTTTCATCTTATTGTAATTGGCTAGATTATTTGCATAAAGTGCAGCAAGAGTAGTTATTGGCCATATGGGCTTTCTTTTTTTTATGTTGGCTTTGTTGGAATTTTTTAAAAAGGAATCCCAGATTAGACTTTTTTTAAAAGAGCCTCTTGAAGCTAGTCAAGGCAAATATTTTTCAAACTGTCTGCAATACCTGTATGAATTGGGTAACTTCCTTTTAGAGACCCCCAAATAACTTAAGCTTGCAGAACCTGATGGAAAGTGACATTCTTTATCTACCATAGATTAGAACCTTGTAAATGACAAGGTACTAGGCCAGTCTCTCCAAAAGGGCTTCTTATTGGCTTTATAATGTCAATCTTAATTCCTCAGTGTAGTCTGGGCATACTTGAAAATATACCATTCCAGTCAAAGCTTTGGTAAAATATCCAGTGTCACCAATTATGTCCTGTTTTAAAAGAAAATCAATCCTTATTGAATTTATGCAAATAACTATATTATCATATATTAAGAATACTCACAAATAGTTTCTAAATTTTGGAGAAATCAAGTAGAGAGAAAAATGCTTCAAATTTTGCTCACAAAATTATACTTTCCCAGTTTGCTGTGAGCTATAAACAGCTCAAAAGAATATAAAAAACTTTTTGACTTCTGGAAAACAAAACACAAAAAGAATCAGCAATGTTTTAAACAAAAAGTCATAAATAATAAAAAATTACTTCAGTTCCATGTAATCAATTTTTGTTTTGTTTGAAGTTTGTTTAACAATCCTCATGAACAATCCTCATGATGTGTGGAGCCCATCATTCACGAATACCTGATGACTTTACCTTCCCTTTTGAATAAGGCATTTGGGCAGTAATTCTTAGATTTTATTTTCTTTTACATTCAACCCTGTTCTTCAAAATTTTGGGGGGAACATATTGTAGAGGACATAAGTTTACATTTGTATGTTTCATGTAATTTGACATTACTAGGAAGCCTCATTCTTAGAAGGTCATTAATCAGCTTTTAATCAAAATCCTGTGAAGTTTTCCTCATCCAAATGGTATGATCTCCAAAGTTATCAGCTGTACCTGTAATTAATAGTACCCATCAGAGTTCCTTCTATAAATTTTCTTGAAGAAGCAAATTTTGGGATGTATCCAGTTAAAAATCACTTTTTAAGAGAATCAAAGTAAAGCAATTATTGTCTGTGGAAGACAGTATATCTTAGAATAGCCATTGTTAAAGAGATAATTGACAAAGAAATTTGGTTATTTTTGTGGCATAGGACAATTTAACAAATAACCATAATCAATACTGATAATATACACAAAGACATATCAGAATTATAGAAATCTCATATAATTTTATTATAGACCACATATTAACAACATGTTTATACAAATATAACCCAAAGAAAGTTAAACACCATTTCGTATCTGAAAATGCTTCACGATGATTTTCACATGCCGTACTAGACTAATGTACCTCTTGGACTTTAAGTGGCTCCAATATTTAAAAAAACTATTTTGAAGTCAAGAAGACTAAATTTAGAATTTCGATTTTGGAAATTTGTCAAATATGAATGTTTTAAAACACTTGTCGCAAAACAGGATCACAGGTTACTATAATATAACAGTCATTCATTTAGCCAATGTGATAATTCAAATAATTTAAGAAGCAAAAATTTTACTCTTTGATAGAGAGGAGACTCAATTTCCTAAATAATCATAAGACCTAATAAAGACAAACTTAAAGACAAGCTAATAAAAAGGCAGACTGAATCTGTCTCTCTTTCTCTCTCCTCTTTTTTAATTTAAGTTGGCTGAAAGGTTGAATAAAATTATTTTATTTCCATTAAAATTACATGAAAATCTTGTTCAAAAGAGAAAACTGACTGGGTGTGGTGGCTGATGCCTCTAATCCTAGCACTTTGACAGGTGAAAGAGGGAGGATCACTTGAGGCCAAGAGTTCAAGACCATCCTGGACAATATAGTGAGACCTCATCTCTAAAAGAAAAATGATTTAGGCATGGTGCTGTGTGCCGATAGTCCCAGCTACTTAGGAGGATCACTTATGCCCAGGAGTTTGAGGCTGTAGTGAGCTACGATGAAGCTACTGCACTCTATCCTTGGCAACAGAGCCAGACCCAATCTCCCCTCTCCTCCCAAAAAAGAGAAAACCAAATTTTACATTTGCATTTGTATCTTATTAATGCTACAGCTAATTTTGATAAAGACTCTATAAAGAAATCTGTTTAATCTGAATCAAGTTGATCGCAGGATGAGGTTTCTATAAACCTTTTATAACCTTTTTAAAATTTTATCTTTTTTTCTAACTTTTATGTCTATTTCGTTTTATCATTCATTTTATTTTTTTTAATTTAAAACAATCTCTAAAACCTTTAAATTAGGAAAATTATTTTACTTTTATCAAAAACCACATTTCTATGTCTTCTGAAAACCTTTCTTACCAAAAACATCTATCATTTTCCTTATATATTGTGCATATAGAGTTTTTCCCTTATATCTAGTAGTTTTAATTATGTATGTTAATTGCAGTGTTAATTCTTAGTCACCGTAAATTTTAGCGAAAAACCTAGGAGGTAAGAAATTTTAATCATGTATCAGATATAGAGCTCAGGACAAAAGACAATGTCTGGAGTATCTTATCTTTTTCAGCAAGACCAAGAGGGAAAACAGGCCCATGAAAGTCAGGCCAGTGTTTTTTCCTAGGATGCATCATAGTCTAAAGGCTCAAATGTAAAGACATAAGCTTATGGACAAATTAAACAAGCATTAAAAATATCGTAGAAGCAACAGTTTATAACCTTAAACCATTTATCTGAGATAGTGTAAACCTTCCTGACTAGTATGTTTAGGAAAAAGAATGTCTAAATTAAATTTGAAGATGTTTTTATTGTATTTTATCAATAATTTAAAAATGATCTTTATTTATCAAAGATTATTAAAGCCACATATATGTGAAAAGCATTTGGGCTTATTTACTTAATATATGAATATTTACCTACTTTTAAGCTAATTTTGTAGCATAAACAATATTTAAAGACATACACGAAGATACAAACATGCATAAATGAAGGCTCTATAGTCTTGATTTTAAAACTCTTATCATAAGACTGGCCAACTCACCAGTTTTAAAAGACAGCTGGATTCAAACTGTGACCTTAAAAATGGAACAACTTAAAGCCTACTTGTTTCACACAAGGCCTACGCCCTCACTGAGACTCAGGATTCGGGGTAGCAATCTGTATCTCAAAGCAGAGGTAGGGGGAAGAGAGAGAGAGATGGTGGGAGAGAAAATACTGTCTCTTGAGAAGGAGTTTGGGCCATGTTAGAGGAAGACAGAGTTAATTTCTGATATCCTCAAAAGCCAAAAAGATCAGGTAACATAATACAACAGAGAGCAGAGTTGTATACCTGAGAGGAATCTGTCTGTGACTTTAGACTCCGCAAGGGAAGCAGAAGACACACAAAAAGAAGTGAGTGGTGTCTTTTGTCCAAGTTTATGAAGGGATTTGAGTCATAAGAGGTTTCTTCTAGGCTTTTTTTTTCATGTGGTACTGAAGATGGCAACAGTGAAGGAGGAATAAGAATATATATATACATATTCCTATTCCTCCTTCAACGTTACCAATATTTTGATTTCTTTTAATCAACAGTGTACTGCAGTTGAAAGGGTGTTAGTTGATTTTATAGGCCTCATTTCATTTCTCATAATTTAGAGGTTTTGTCAGTATTGACTAAGAGTTGGTCAAATCTAATGTGACATAGACCATAGACCAAAATGAAAAATAGGCAATGCAATCACACAGTTAATATGTTATTGAGATACCTAAGCATAAGGAGAAGTAATAGCTAACTGACAATAAACTTCAAGCACTTAAAACAAAACCCCAGACTAACTCATTACTTGGAGATGGGCCCAGCTGAGACTGCTTTCTGTCATCACAAAAGCAGGGAAATTCACCCTCCTAACTGGAAGAATGCAAAACTCCTTAGAGGCGTTTCCTGGCCAAATATACCTTGAATATCAAATCAAGAATTTTGAGAGATCCAGGATGCTCAGGAAAGAGCCACTATTTGGCTTTGGTAAAATTCACTGTAGGTTTTGGTAAACATTTAGCCAGTACCCCGGCACCAGAAGAATTGCTGCAAGCCAAAAGGGGCACTGCTCTGCTTTGTCAACCCAAAATAAGTGACTAAGGTAAAAATCTCAATTAACAGAGGTTTATGAAGCGAAAGCTGAGGACTCACCAAGGACAAACACAAAGCACAGACAGATCTGTGGCTATTAATCTGAAGGGGAATTTGGAAGTTTCAGTATTTAAAAAGGAGTATAGAATACAGAAAGAAAAAAAAGGTATGGGGTTAGTGAGACAAAATGGATATATTTTTGTGAGATTCAAGAAAATCTACATTTTACGTAAGATGAGGGGAATGTTAGAAGAGAAAAAAGCAATGAAGGAAGCATGGATTACGTAGGTGTGAGGATGAGGTATGTATTCCACAGGATGGGTGGAAGAATGTCTGATCGTGCTTTGTCTCTGTTCTGTACCTGTGGAGATAAACTTCTAATTCATTATTATTGTGAGAAAAAACAGACTTTAGTTTTAGGAGCTAGACTTAGCCTGCAGACATAAAGTTACAATTTGCATGTCCTTGCTTATGGGAAGCCAGTAAGGAATCTCTCTAATGAATGATATGTGAGGCCAGTCTCCACAGGTAGCTGAGGCCTTTACCTTTCCTTTTGTATAGGGAGTTGGGAGGGTACTGTTGAGATTTTCACTTTCTTTTACAGAAAAAGAGAATACTGTAGAGAAAATCTATATTGCTCTGGAGGCTATGTAAATCATCATAAGTAGACTATTTGTGAAAATATAGATGTTAATGTCTTCCTTTTGTGAATAGCAAAATTTGAGAAGAAAGAGAGAAATTGAAGAAAGAATTATTAGGCAAAACGGAACCAGGACTTCATGTTTTGGGAAATTCTCAGCCTATTAGGATTATGAAAGATTCTAAAATTAGAGGCCTCAATGTCAGGAAACCTGTGAATTCTTTTCTCTTGTAGAGAAAGCCAATTGTGTGGCTGGACAAGCTTTCGCTAATGTCTCTGAAGGATTAAAAGGTCAGAGTATTGAGTCACACAGAGGCTCGTTGAAGAGATTAGTGTGAGGTAGGTTCACTGAGCACTGGTTACAAACTTGTTTGAGTTTGGGAAGATGGAACATACTCTACACAATTTATGTGAGGTGGATTTCTTACATACAAATAGGCAGCGAGGGACAATGGAAGGCAAGGATCCATTGCCAGCTGGTCCCGCAAGGCTCAGAAAGCTGCTGGGTCAAATGGAGTCTCAAGTGTGCATGCCCCACGTGCAATGCAGATGAAGGTCTGTGAAAAGCAATCCACACTGGAGTTTATACTCTGGGGAAACCTGACACACTGGGCTAAAGATGGAAAAACAATCTGTTTGTAGTGGGGACTGGTACAGAGCATGGGCTATTCAAGCCAGTGCCTTCCTATCTCAAGATGTTGCATTCCCAATGCATTGTATAGTTATTCTTGAGAACTTTAAGTGAGAAAGGGGAGGGAGAAACAGGGTCAGTCCAAGGCCACTCAGTGACTTATCCTGCAATTAGCCGTATGACTCATGGATCCCTTCACGCATAGTGGCAGAAGGCAAAAATAGAGATGAAATTATCTACAAAGGATCTGTGTAGTAACCTCTTTCCTGGTGAAGTGAAGTCCCATGACATACACAGGAGAGCCACAATGTACCTGAGAATTCTATACCAGCAAAACCACTGCCAATTTGGACTGAAAGGATCAGAGAGAGAAGATGACAGGAAAGAAGCCTGTTGGACTTCCAAAATTCCACAAGTAGGAAATAGATGATAAAATACTCAGCTGCAAACACATGCTAGCCTTCATGGAAAAGGAAGGATAACTCTTAGGGTGAAACCGTGAGCCTAGAGGGCAAAGTTTCAAGCCTATAGGCCTGAACTGTAGACCAGAGAATTACTCCTAGTCTTTAAAACCTAATTTTCTTTGCCCAGTTGGCATCAAAATATCTTGGGACTGGTAATTCATTTTTTTCCTTCTATTTTATCCCTATTTAAATGATAATGTCTATCACCAGTAACCAGTGCTTGTTGCACTATTGGTGTTACAGAGCAGATAAATTTCTGACTTTTTGACTGAATAAAAAATTATTCACATGTATCACTTTAATGAAAATGAATTTTTCTCAAACAGAAATAGAGGCTCTGAAATCAAACAGACTCATATTGTATTTAAATACAAACTCTGCCACTTTCTATGTGTGCAGCTTTGACAGGTTGTCTTAAACTAAATTTGCCTTTGGTTTCATACTTGTAAAATAAGAAAAATAGCTATACCTTTAAATGAAAGCTTTAAATGGAGCTTCCATATCTTCGAATTGAAAAATAAATCCAGAATCTTTGTACGGTCTCAGTAAATGTTATCAGTGTATAAGACTGAATGAATGAGAGAGGAGCAAAATGAGGTAAAACTACTTAAAAAATCAAACATTCAAATAAATATAAAATCATTAGAATAAGCAAATTTTGTCATTGTTATGCTAGTGTTACCACATTGTGTGACATATTTACCTTTTTAAACTCATTTCTATTTTCTTAGATTTTAAAGAGGAAGAAAAGTCATACCAAGTTATCAGTTGGCTTCCACCTGAAGACTATCAAGAGGAATTTAATAAGATTTCAAGTTTGTTTGTGAAAGAAGTTTACAATGAGAGGTAATTTTTTTTATTCTCTGAATGAAAGAGTTACTAATTTAATCATGTAAATAAATGGGTGGATGCCTGCATAATTGAAATGAGGGTAAGGGAAAGGGATGGAGGGATGGATGGATGGATGGATATATGGAATGATACATAGATGATAGGTAGATGTATATAATAGGTGGGTGGATTTGGTACAGTCACTGGAAAACCTTTTTTGCTCTATATTGTCCTTCCTACACTGTCAGCATGAATGTATGTCTACATAAATTGAAAGATTGTTCCTTTTGGGACTTCCTTCCAACACTTCATCCACAAACATTGTCTAGAATTTCCCCAACACAGAAACAGGGACATTCCTCCCAAATTCTCATTATTGACAGTATTCAAACTTAGTTTTGTTCCTTCTCCTCTCACATACTTATAAATAAAGGGAAGATTTATGAATGTTCCTTTTATAGAAGTTGAACGTCTGGCCATGTAAAGTTCTGTTATAAATCAATCACTCTGATACAAAATGAGACATGATACTGACTCTTTTTGCTTTTCTGCAATGCAAAAGAACATATAACTTTTTAATCTAAGACAAAAAACATGAATAAATAAATCCATGCCTATCTTCATTAATTTCAGTGGCCTTACCCTATATCTTTCCTTGTGGTCTGCTCTAACCCACCCATTTGATACTTAGTCTCTATCATCTTCAGAGTTAGTTATAATTTTAAGTGTATACTTTGCCTCTTCTTCCCCAGTTTAATATTTTTAAGGACAGTTTTAGGTAATAGTACATTCTTAAAGATATTTTTAATTTATTAGCTTAATTTTAAATATGATTAGTGAACTATATACTATAGACTTTTATTGCATTACTGAAGTTTTTCAAAATAACTGCAAAACATTTATATTCCTTTGCTATGTGAATTTTTAAAAATAAACAACAGAGGATGATTTCAGCCAATAATTTTCTTTGTTTGACTCGAAGCTGGTCCTAATGGTTAGGCAGGGATCTCAATATGCCTAATAAGTTCTCAGCCTCAGAACAATGACTAACCGAAGGGCAATGGTGCAGTGATGCACAGGTTACAGGTGTGCAGAGGTATTGCTTCCCTCAGTCCTCAAAGCTGCCAACAGGCCCCTGATATCTAGAGCCCCGGCACCTGTGGGCTCTGGCCTGAGCATCCTCATTGATTTCCTCAGCAAGCCAGAAGATAGGATCATATCCTTTGCAGCCAATAAGGGTAAAGCATTGCCAGAAGAAAGGTCCCTGGAATAGTAGCATAGGTAAAGTCTTAATTAAATGTCAGTAAAGCTTTGACATTTTATTCTGTGACTACTCCAGCCTACATCGAAGTGGAAATGCTAATAATGTGTTTCAAAACCAGGTTACCTTTCTTTTTTGTTTTTTTCCATTGCTAACTCCTAGACATAGAAAGGTGAAATTTTCATTTTTGGCTAAGATTTTTGGTTCTAATATGATCAGTGTTTCTTGGGTGAGGCAAAGTCTCATATGCAAACACACAATAATAAAAAGATTAATATATATCATCAATACTGATAAAGTCTGTCATCAAATTACCTATAAGTCTAGGTGGGCAAAGAAGAAAATCACTCATAAAAAGTCAGTATGTAAAGGAGAGTTAAACAGAGCATGACAGAAGTTATCAAGGAGACACAGAACTGTGAGATCTGCTATAGTCAGAGACAACTCCCAGAACAGGAGGACCTTGAATTGTCAATGATCGTGGGTGGGATTTGGATCTGGGTGGGAGGCTGAAGGGAGAAGGGTGTACTCTAGGAAGCAGAAACATTGGAATAACAATGACCATGGCAGAGCGTATTTGTGGGAAACTGGTTGAATGTGTGGGCTACTGCTAGATATGCTCTTGGTTCTCCAAGATATTGTCTTTGTATCTCATGATTCTTTTATGTATTGTGAATTTAACACCTCCCATGAATATTTATCATTTATTTTCTTTCTTACAGGGAATCGTTTGAAAACTTTTTAAAGTTTGTGGAACAACTGGGATTTCAGTGCAGTTATTTGCTAAGCAGAAGCGATATCATGGATTCCTTAAAGAATGAGAACTTCAATCTGGTGATAGTTGACGGTTTTGACTACTGCCATTTCCTGATTGCTGAGAAGCTTGGCAAGCCATTTGTGTCCATTCTTCATGCCACATTTGGCACTTTGGACTTCGGGCTTCCAAGCCCCTCGTCTTATGTTCCAGTATTTCATTCCTTGTTAACTGACCACATGGACTTCTGGGGCCGTGTGAAGAATTTTTTGACTTTCTTTACTTTCTCCAGGAAGCAATGGCAAGTTCAGTCTATATATGACGATATCATCAAGGAGCATTTTCCAGAAGGCTTGAGGCCAGTTTTGTCTCGTCTCCTACTGAAAGCAGAGTTGTGGTTTGTTAACTCTGACTTTGCCTTTGATTTTGCCCGGCCTCTACTTCCCAACACCGTTTATGTTGGAGGCTTAATGGCCAAACCCACTAAACCAGTACCACAAGTAAGTAAACCCTTAGCACTAATTTGGATTTCATGCCAAGGCCTTCAGTACATGGTTGGTGGCTGCCATGTGCCAGGAGCATCTTGAGACTGAAGTAGAGCCAGGGAGGGAGGGCCTGCTGTGTGAGGAGTTCTCACCTTTAGGGCTGTGCTAGTACAGTGCTGGGCCCTGCATGGTCCTGAGATTGAGGCCTCCTCCTATGGGCTTCTCTGGCTGCTCTCTTGCCTCACGCTAGTCCCAGGCTTGGTGTGATAAGCACTTTATGACAGTTACTGT
>CAUYSK010093269.1:0-27645 GCA_963575035.1 Avahi laniger
AGCCTCTGCCCCTTCCCCTCCTAAAAGCCATCACTGACTGACAAGGGAACGCTGGTCAGTTGCACAATTCAGTGCAGACAGTGAAAGCAAACCACTGCTCAGGAGGCTGCAGCTCCTCTCAATACCAGCATCGGGCGGGAGCCTCTCCCAGGGTCTTCATATCAAGGACATGGCAGATAATAAGTGAAATCTTTGACAGCATCCTCGTAACAGATACAAGGCATTTAATCAGGGCTTTTAAAATAGCAGCATTCAAAACTGATAGTCAGTATCAAATCACAATTCCGTGAAAGCTTCCTTCGAGGTAGGGAGAATACTAAACATTTCCGTATCTAGTTCATCCATCTGACTTAATCCAGAGGTGGATGTTAGACTCACTTAAAGGAAAGATGAGCTCCATGTCCGTTAAGTAACCTTCCTGGAATCTGACCTTTGTCAAGTGAATCTTCTATCTGGTTATCAGTGAACTCAAGATCATATTTTCCAGCAAATGGCAAGAGCAGGAAGATGACACGGCTGCAAACTTACTTTCAAGAGTAAGTTATTTTCATAAACATCATGTCTGCGGCCCTACGCTAACTGCTGAGAGGCAGAAAGGAAAAGGCCCTGGCCCTGAAGACACTAAAGAGAGGAGCACAGAGACTGGCACCTGGGATGCACGGCTATGCGTGTGTACGCTTCAAGCCGCTCAGCTTAGGGAACAAGGGAACCAGGAGGAAGCAAGTTGGTTTTTTTTTTGTTTACAGTAGGCAAGAAACATTGGCTTATTATCCACATCTTTGACTAATTTTAACAAATCACAGCAATTTGCAGATTATCATGTCCGTTTTGAATCGACAAATCCATTTGACATTTACATGGCTACACACAAGTCGCCAGAGTAAGAAAGCTCCAGGCTACTCTCGAATCTGTTACTTCCATTCCAGATTTTCAGACCTACATCGTCTGCCCGCTCAGCACTCCTTTATTTCAAAAAGTATCAAACCCAAAGTTGCCGGCATCTGTTTCTACTTGTTTTAAGAATCATGGAGCTGTCACCATCGGCACCTGGATCTTACAATCACTGCGGTAACATCCTACCTCTAGAAACCCCTTCTGATCAGGGTCCATGTGGTTCAGAGGGAGGTAGGTGTCGTCGGTCTCCTGGCAAACCACCATTGCATGCCTTTGGCTGAAAGTTCCACGGCCAACATCTTGGCCACTCAGACGGACATTAAAACCTTGAGCAAGCAAGAAAGAAAAAAAAAATCCAGCTTTCCATGAATAACCTAATAATAAGACATGACTCTGAATTCTTATACATCACATTAATCCTGAGAATTCTCCTTAGGATAACAAAGTCTTTACTGTCCTAGATTCAAAAGTCTATAGTCAAGGTAAGATAGTGTAAGAATGAAGAGTCATCACTTGCCCTACAATTTTTAGAGAAAAATATCTTTCCAGTACATCCAGAACTGAGCCCTTTGCTTGCCAGTATAAGTGTCCTATAGTCTATACTCTGGTGAAGGTCGTCAGCATGACTTGTACTACGATTAAGTAATACTGTCAGGTAAGAAAAGTTAACATGTTCTAGAACCTCTCTAGCCAATGGAAACGCCAGGAGGTAGCTGTAATTCAAAAAACCAGAGAGGTCACAGGTAGCAAACATCGTTGAAAGCATTCTCCACCCGCTGCACAGCTAGATAGAAAGTTCTCACCTTGAGCAAGTAAGGAGCCCAAGGCAAGAGCTTCAGCTGTGGCCCAGTCCAACTTTGTCCCCTCTGTCATTTTCTCCATCCTAGACTGTAAAATTGAGGGGAAGGAAAAAAGAAACTTTTAAGAGTCCCTATCACATTGAGTTCAAAAAATTTAACGCAACAGATGTAAGTATCAAAAACATAATGTTGAATAATAACGAAGCGTGCAGACAGCTACATTAGAGTATGATAGCAATTACAGACAGTTTTAAAACAGGCAAAACAAACACGCACTTCAGGTTAGTGGATACTTCCCTGGAGGCTTGAGGAGATGGAATTAGGGAGTGTATGTGGGGACTGGATTTATAATATCCTATTTCTTAGGCTGGGTGATCAGTGTATCAGCTTATTGTATAATAGTTTGATATCACAAAAACTTTAAAACAAAGTTAGCATTTTAAAATAATGCAGAGGGGGCTGGGTGAAGTGGCTCATGCCTATAATCCTGGCACTCTGGGAGGCCTAGGCGGGAGGATTGATTGAGCTAAGGAGTTTGAGACCAGCCTGAGCAAGAGCGAGCTACTCGAGAGGCTGAGGCAGAAAGATGCCTTGAGCACAGACGTTAGAGGCTACAGTGAGCTATGATGATGCCACTGCACTCTGCCCAGGGCGACAGAGTGAGACTCTGTCAATCAATAACTAAAATAAAAAAATAAAATAAGATGCAGAGGACCAAGTTCCTTCATCCAAGCTTAAGGAAGACAAAGACTTTTAACTCTTTGCTTTCCTGGTGTTAGCACTGAAAGTCCCAAGTTCTAGAAAACCACTAAGACCCAGACAAACCAGCATGGTTTGTCATCCTATATCTAGCATAAGACAATATGTAAAACTTCAGCATGTTTATGGGTCTACACGGATACTTTCAGCGTATGTGTGTTGCATTTTGTTTCTTTTATTTAAGCCACCTGAAAGAATTAAAGTGTTTTCTGCTCACTGGCTGGAAAAATCAAAACAGACTTTCCTGTATTGCTGTATTTTTTATAATGTGCGTGTATTCTGCGTACATGTAATGTATTAAACATGCATAAGTAAATACATGGAGGAGAAATAAATTTGAGAAAATCTGATTGACTATCAGTACCAGACAACACTAGGATCAGTCTCCAGAACCTAATGACACACAATAAGTATTTGTCAAATAAATTAGCCAACCAAAAAGACCAGACCAACATCAATTCCTTGAGCAAGAAGGAACAGCAGTAACAGGTGATTTCGATGCTCCCCACCTGAACATGCATCTTTAGGAGGTGACTGTGCACCTGGAGCTCCTCCGGCACCTCCACGGACTTTGCACCAATGAACCGCAGGAGGTCGAGGGGCACACCTGTGTTCCAGGTGGTGATTCTCGCTTCCGGCTGAACCAGGCCCCGCCAGTGGGCCTGCAGGTTGGTGGCAGGGGGGCTATAGTGGGCCATGTTATTTAAGTGGTTATTTAACTTGGCATAGTAGGAGGATTTTATTTCAGACACCTCCTCCTGGGCCATGAGTCCACTGGCAATAAGGTGCTCTGCGTATGTGTCTGGGATGCTCTTTCGGGCTCTGTCCAAGAAAGATGGGGAAAAAAAAAATCAATCTGAGCTATAAAAATCCAAGAGACAGTCATTGTCAAAGACATTGTGGAGTGTCATCACCATAAAAAGGCATTCTGGAAATGTTTTGGAACTAGGTAGAAGTAGTGGCTGCACAACATTGTGAATGTCATAAATGCCACTGAATTGTCCATTTTAAAATAGTCAATTTTACATTATGTGACTGGTACCTCAATAAGTTAATAAAACAAACATTTTGAAGTGATAGGCATTAAAATAAATAACAATGGATCAAATAATAAAGGCACTCACGAGTAACAGCCTTTTCCAGGGAAGCAAGAGAAAACAGGCATTTATAAGCTTTTGTCTACATCTAGGTGGAAATAGTTAGTAGCATTTTCCTATGAATTGGGAAATCCTGACAGTTATTTCCAAGACTGACACACACCGTTTATCCAATCAACACCTTATTCATTTCAAAAGAAATGGAACCCAAAGTTGTTAGCATCTGATTCAGGTTGCTCTAGCCATCCTTGAACTACAATAGCCAGCACCTCGATATTATAACAATACTGGTACCACTCGACATTCGCATAGTACTTTAAACTAGAAAGCCTGTTCCCCTATATTATATTTAATCCTGACAAAAGTGAGAAGTGAGCAGGATAGATTTTTCTTAAATGGGGCCCTGAGCCTCATTGACTCATTCAGCTGCTAAATTCAGAGCTAAGCAGAAAACGCAGATTACTTCTTCCTAGGGCAGCCTGTAAAATGTCCTCAAGTTTATTCCTCTGCTTTAGTTAATATCTATAAGAAAATAAAGGGGGAGAGGCGTCTATTTTACTTTCTAGTATCTAGAAAATAAATTGCAAAGTAATACGTTCCCACTGTGTGACATTAACCTTCTGAGTCAGCACTGGCCAACAAAAATAAAATGCAATACACATGTGTAATTAAAAAATTTCTGGCAGTCACATTAGAAAATGTAAAAAGAGCTGGTGCGGTGGCTCACACCTGTAATCCTAGAACTCTGGGAGGCTGAGGAAGATGGATCGCTCGAGGTCAGGAGTTTGAGACCAGCCTGAGCAAGAATAAGACCCCATCTCTACTAAAAATAGAAAAAAAATTAGAGTCCCAGGTACTTGGGAGGCTGAGGCAGGATAATCACTTGAGCTCAGGAGTTTGAGGTTGCAGTGAGCTGGGTTGATGCCACGGCACTCTAGCCCAGGCAACAGAGTGAGACTCTGTCTCAAAAATAAATAAATAAAAGGAAACAGGTGGAATTAATTTCAATAATATATTTGATTACGTCAATATATCCAAAATATTGTCATTTCAATACCTAATCAGTATAAAAATTACCAGGCTATCTCATATGCGTGTTTATATATTTTACACACTAAGTCTTGGAAATCTGGTGTCTCATGACCCTTACAATACATCAGTCAGGACCAGCCACATTTTAAGTGCTCAACAGCCGCTATGGCTAGTGGCTTCCATACTGGACAGAGCAGTTCTGAACATTCACTAAAATCCCTTGTGTTACCTCTAGCCCAGACAAAAAGCAGGTCTACATCTGTGGTTTGTGGAAGTGAATCACGGAGGTTCTATTTCTGATCCTACCAACCCCATACTAATAAGTTTGGGGCAAGGCTCTGCCCAAGTCCTCCTCCCGCAGCCTTCCCACCTGCTGAGTTAAGTTGCCCTTTCTCTGTGCAGTGAGGAAACACGTAGAGTGTGAAGAGCATGGAGTGCTCTCCTGGGACCCATGGGGTGACCATCCCAGTTTTCCCAGGGCTGTTCCAGTTTTAGCAGTGAAAGTTTCATGTCCTAGGCAAACGGGAAGTTGGTCGTCCTACCTTGGAGTGTCTATGAAAATTAATAATTCGGGCACTCAAGGGTAGAGCACATATGTCAAAGGAAGGTTCGTAACTGTACCTGATGATTTTGTACATGACTGGGTTGGTGAAGAAAGGCTCGTCCAGCTCATTGTGGCCCCACTGCCTGTAGCAGAACAAATCAACAATCACTTCTCTGCGGAATCGACGCTGGTATTCGAAAGCCAGTCGTGTTGCGCGGACCACTTCCTCTGGGCTGTCTCCATTGACGTGGATGATGGCACAGCCCACAAGCTTCCCTGAAGTAGGGAAGACCACGGTGAAGCAGGACAATTAACCCAGAATGCTGTTAGCCCTCCCAAGTCTTGCTGCCCAGTCCTCGCAGGGAGATGGGCGCGGTTGGTAAGAACCCAAGCGTTGGAGTCCAGCCAGCAAATTCCAGCCCCATGACTTATTGCGTGACTTTGGTAAGGCAATGATCTCCGTCTGCTTATCTATAAAACTGGAGTAACTTTACCTCTTAGTGACGTTGTAGAGGTTAAATGAATTAAGGCATATAAAGTGTTCATGCTTACCAGTGCCTGTACATAATAGTTAATATTTATTTTGTTACTGTTATTATTACTATATTTCTTCCTGAGATAAAAAGGCCATTAAAGGATGCATCTTACAAAAAGATAAATTTTCTCTAAAGTCCCTCTACTTGATCATTTGAGCTCAGGAGTTCGAGACCAGCCTGAGCAAGAGTAAGACCCTGTCTCTACTAAAAAAATAGAAAGAAATTAGCTGGACAACTAAAAATGTATATAGAAAAAATCAGCCGGGCATGGTGGCTCATGCCTGTAGTCTGAGCTTCTTGGGAGGCTGAGGCAGAAGGATCGCTTGAGCCCAGGATTTTAAGGTTGCTGTGAGCTAGGCTGATGCCACAGCACTCTATCCCGGGGAACAGAGCGAGACTGTCTCCAAAAAAAAAAAATTTAAACAATCATTTACTAAGTCATTTTGACTAAGACCTTGAGTACCCCAATCTGAACATCCTAAATATAATTACTCTAGTGTCGTACTAATCGTGTCGATCTCTGACTTCTACCAGATCGCTCATCTGGTTACTTAAACAATTTGAGGTGGTTCACTCTCAGCTCCATCCTTGTCTTACTGCCCTGGATTTAAAGATAACATTGAAGAGAAATGTTAATTTGGCAACACTGTTGGTGACTACTGACCACATCTGATCCAAAATTAAAAATGCGGCTGGGTGAGGTGGCTCATGCCTGTAATCCTAGCACTTTGAGAGGCCAAGCTGGGAGGATCGCTTGAAGTTTGAGACCAGCTTGAGCAAGAGCAAGACCCCATCTCTAAAATAGAAAAATTAGCTGGGCATGGTGGCATGCGCCTGTAGTCCCAGCTACTTGGGAGTCTGAGCAGGAGGATCACTTGAGCCCAGGAGTTTGAGATTGCAGTGACCTATGATGATGCCACGGCACTTTAGCCTGGGCTACAGAGCAAGATACTGTCTCAAAAAAAAAAAAAGGAGGTGGGGGATAAACAGTGAGGCTCATTGTTCTGCACGAACTAGAGGTTTTTATAGGAATTCCCTGTTTGACGCAGCAGTATCAGCTCCTCTCCTTGTGACATACCAATATCACTGCAGTACAAAGAAGACCTTCCTCTTTCTGCTGGAGTGGTGTAACCCAGCTGGTTATTGACGATCAAGTGGATACTCCCACCAATTCTGAAATGTGGGAGATTAGACAGTGTGAATGTTTCTGGAACAATCCCTTGACCGCAGAAAGAAGCATCACCATGAACCTAAATCATGGGGGTAGAAAAGAGAAGAGGAACGTAAGGGATTAGGAAATTTAGGTTTTCTTTCAGACTGGAATAAATTTTTTCCCCATACTAACAGGAATATAAACTACCCTCACCCTCCTTCCCTGCCCTCCTAAAACCGAGCGGGTGATAGGATTTCCTACAATGTTAGGCTGATCGCAAAAGCAGCTTTCAAAGATGCTAGATCGGTCCTTCTTCTTTTGCAGTCACCGTCAGTTAACCTGTTCCTTGTACACCACATCATCACTGATACTCATCATGTAAGCAAACATTCCGGTAGCACCACAGAAGGGAGGGCTGTTGGATGCAAAGAGCAAATCAGCTCTAGGAAATCTTGGCAGAAAACAGCCTATGAGACACAAGGAACAGGGCACAGCTTTGAACTCTCCTGAAAAGAGACTATGTGGCTTACGTCTCCTAAACCTTGCTGCCACTGCGAACATAAAGGAAAGTAACGTGATGGCAAAGACAAGAAGGTTTGGGAGAAAAGTATTTCATATATAAGTGGAAAGATGGTTTGAGGAAAAGCACGATATTATGAGAGAGTATCTCAAATGTGCTATCCTTCTAGAACATTTGAAGTCACTATATTGCAATACCATCACAAAACCTGATAGACTAGTAGTAGAGAAAGGAAAAATTTTTTTGTTAGAGATGGGGTCTCACTGTGTTGCCCAGGCTTACCTCAAACTCCTGGGCTCAAGCAATCCTCCCACCTTAGCTTCCCAAGTAGCTGAGATTATAGGCGAGGGCCACTGCACCCAGAGAAAAATCGTTTTTACATTTAAAGCAAATAATGAAGGAATTGTGATCTTAGAAGATCCAGACCAGGCACAGTGGCTCATGCCTATAATCCTAGCACTCTGGGAGGCCGAGGCAGGAGGATCCCTTGAGGTCAGTAGTTCAATACCAGCCTGAGCAAGAGCAAGAAGCTGTCTCTACTAAAAAGAAAACAGAAAAATTAGCCAGGCGTCATGGTGCACACCTGTAGTCCCAGCTACTTGGGAGGCTGAGGCAGGAGGATCATTTGGGCCCAGGAGTTTGAGGTTGCAGTGAGCTATGATGACACCACTGCACTCTACCTGGGGTTACAGAGCAAGACTCTATCTCAAAAAAAAAAAAAAAAAAAACGATCTTAGAAGAAAGAATGAGCTCTACTGGCTTCATGCTGAAAAGCTATTATAAACAGCCAAAACACTGAACTAAATAAAATGATCTGACATGCCCTACCTTAAGGCAACCACTGTGGCTCAGAGAACAAGAAGTGAAAGACCTAAATATGAATGAAGAAAGAACAGTTGGAAGTAGATTTTTTTAAAATACCATTGAATATGTCCTGAAAGTGTCATTTTTATATAAATAGAATGAATATGTCCTGAAAGTGTCATTTTTATATAAGTAGAATACTCAGGCTTAAGAAAGGAAGCGCTCCTCTACCTAAGGGAAATTTCCAGTCTACACCTTCCCAACCTACAGGTACGACTGACATTTTGGAGGACCGACACCTACAAATAGTGTGCCTTGCATTATTTCCACGGCATTGTGCGTGGTTTCCATTAATCCACCCAACAACCACGTAGGAGAGTCAGGTTAAGGAAAACACTGCGGTTCTTTTCACAGGTGAGGAAGCCAAGGTTCAGAAAGAGTATACAGTGCACATGGCTTAGGCTAGACCTTCTGCAATGCATCTGTTTTTCCTGCTGATTTCCCCATTCCTCCAAGTCTTTCGCCTGGGTCAGGAAACTTATACCCACATGTTCTCATTAGTCCTCAGAACACTATGAGGAATCTGATATATCCCCATTTTACCTACGAGGCTCAGAGGACCTCAGTAACAGGACCAAGCACACCAAGCTAGAAGGCAGCACAGCCAGAATTTGAACTTAGGTCTTCTGTGTTCCAGAGCCTGCAAAGTCCAGTGCTCAACCTCCACAGGGTCAAGGGGTTCCTGACAGCTGAATACTCCTCACCGTCTGGTGTCCTTGCTCTGAGATTTCTTGCGGGGCAATGATATAAGGGAGATCAGTACAGCAAGGAAGAGAGATGTTTGAATCGTCCCTATTTTTTCAAAAATGCTATAGCGGAGGAAACAGAGGCATCGTTCATGGTCTGATGAGAACATAACATCTGTTTTCAACTTGCATCATTTTATCACAGTCTTAGGACTCTTGACACTATAGCATGCATGTATCATGTGCTGATCTTATTTTCCTTCTTGAGTCAAAAGAGACCACTGTGTTGATAAAGCTTTGCGGGAGGAAAGGTCATTAAACACAACGAATACTGGGGGAGGTGGAAGGAGTCAGCCAGATGCAGCAGGGAGGTCTTGACACACACAGAAGATCCAGTTGAGGTAAACAGAAGACAGGCAGAAAACAGCAT
The DNA here is from genome assembly GCA_963575035.1 of Avahi laniger. Lineage (NCBI taxonomy): Eukaryota > Metazoa > Chordata > Mammalia > Primates > Indriidae > Avahi > Avahi laniger. Next base: position 9,316 of record CAUYSK010093269.1, read on the forward strand.
CGGAAATCTCACCCACTGTGACTTTATAGGCACTGGATTTAAAGTCCCTACTAGAAATCTGAATTGTTGACTCGAGCAAGGCAAGACCATGTCCAGACATGGCAGGACAAAATATTTTTGGGAAACAAAGTAGACAAAGCGGGGCAGTTTCTCATCATTTTAAAGAAAATGTCATTTTCACCTCTTAACTTCAGAAATCCATCTTAAGACTAGCGCAGTGTGCTGGGTAAATGTGAATGACATAGTTTAGAGTATCACGGATTAAGTGACAGGGAAAGAGAATGGCCCCAATGAGTTGAAGATTTCTATTTAGAAATACCATAGCATAATCAAATCGAAGTCTGCCTACCCCTACTTTATTTGCTATAAGTTTCTGGCCCATGAAAAATTAACATGAATAGGATGATGTCTCTGTGTACTTAGCAGAATATTCTACTGCCATGTATATATATATTTCTGTGAAGTTTGAAGACTCCGTTATTGTTATCCGGATTAATTACCCACCCCCCAGCAGTTAAAGGTTCATGTTTAAATGAACACTCATAGAAGAAAACGTGACCCAGCGCTCAGACTTCTTGCTGGGTTACCAAAAATTGGGGGGTGGGGGTAGATGAAGAAAGAGCCACGCTAATCATATTGTTTGCCTTAATGCCAAAGGCAGACAAAGAAAACCACACTCTTGCAGCCTTGTTAGACATACTGATACCGTGGAGTTGTCCTAGAGGCCTGCACTTTCAGAGAAGTAATGAGGTGTGTCCTCTCAGAAGTCGCAGGTATGCCAGACAATACTCCTCAATTAATTCACAACGCAAGAAAGGAAAAATGCAGTGGAAACCCCAGGCTAAAGCCAGTCACCTTAAGACTAGACTTCATATCTGCCATTAATTGTAAAAATGAGCCTGGAATCTTTTTTTCCCAAAAGGTCATCTCAGTTTCTTGAACATCTGCAAGCTCCTGTCAGCCCTACCAAGCCAGACATTGTTTCTCTGGTTTTCCCAACCTCTGGCCTCACTTCCTAAAGCACCGAGTACCTGTAAGCAAATGACTTTGTCTCCAGGCCGCGCCAAGCTGTCGGGAGAGTAGTCCCCGTCTTGCCGAGACTGCTGCCTGCCACGGGTCTTCCCCACGGCCACGGGGTTCACGGCTTCCAAGTGCGAGGGATTAGGCAGCATCGTCACGTGGAGCGGATGGTGCGCGCCGAAGTCCAGGTCCACGGAGGCGGTCAGGTGAGACAGGACATCTCCAGTGGCCGAGAAATTCTCCGGAAATTCACTTAAGCCTCGCATTTTACGGAACATCAGCTGTTATGCATAAACATGCAAGGAAAAAAATGTCTTTTATCACAATAGACACTAGGGAAGAAGAGGGTGGTTAGTTTAAATCATACAATAAAAGAAACTTCGTGCAACAGTTTTATAACTATTATAACTATGTGTTATTTAAACATAGGCACAGACTTGTAACTGCTTTAAGAAGGGTCTAACTAAGGCAAATAGCAGGTAACCTCTGTCACGTGACAAGTGAAACAATGTTGTAAAATATACCTGTTAGAATATATCTTACAAAAAGAACTTTGTGGGCTGGACGCGGTGGCTCACGCCTGTAATCCTAGCTCTCTGGGAGGCCGAGGCGGGCGGATTGTTTAGCTCAGGAGTTTGAGACCAGCCTGAGCAAGAGCGTGACCCCGTCTCTACCAAAAATAGAAAGAAATTAATTGGACAGCTAAAAATATATAGAAAAAATTAGCCGGGCATGGTGGCACATGCCTGTAGTCCCATCTACTTGGGAGGCTGAGGCAGGAGGATCGCTTGAGCCCAGGAGTGTGAGGTTGCTGTGAGCTAGGTTGACGCCATGGCACTCACTCTAGACAGGGCAAGAGAGTGAGACTCTGTCTCAATTAAAAAAAAAAAAAAATCAGCCTAAATGCCAGTTCTATCTGATTAAGTTCCATCAATTAACTAAGCTATCTCCTGGACCAGCTGCTCATGTGCTTACTTGGCTTTCTAAAAACAATGACCACCAATTGGTTTTATTCTGTCCTGGTCTGTTACACAGTGCTGGTGAGAAACATGGAAAGTAACTTTACCTCCGGAGGGAACTGCAGAAGGCCTGTCAACAAATTCAGCCTCCCCCTGTGCGGGATCCCGATGACGACATCAGTGATCCCGGCATAGGCTGCCATCTTCAGCAGCTCGTGGAAAAAGCCCATCATGCTTTCAGCCCCTTCACCTCCGTATCGCTTCACTGTGGCAAACTTGGTGGCCAAAAAGTGGTCAAACTCCTGCGGAGCATCATGTGAGACGCGTCAGCTACTGGAAGGTAGCCAACTACTGGTGGGAAGGCAGACAAGTTTACGTGCACGCAAGAAGACCCCACGCCACCACATGGCCACAACAGGGCCCCTTCACTGCACATCCCGAGACATAAGTAACACAGGACACAGCGGGAAAGCTCTGCTTAGGACCCCAGACCGCAGGACGGGCTGCAGAGAGAACAACCTAAGGGGTGGAATAACTTGCCCCAAGAGAAGCCCTTAGAGCATGTGCTCTTCTGGACCAGGGGCCAGGCCCTAGATTGCTGCTGCCTTTCCCAATACATCAGTTTTAGCCATGGGCTTTACAGCACTATGTGACTGGACTGTAAGCTGTGCAACTACCCAAACTATTGGAAGAGAGGCTTCTTGTCACCTTGACATGCCTGAGTCCCGATCATGGCCCCAATGCAGATTCAGTTCCATTAATTTGTATTGAGGCCAGATGCAGTGGCTCATGCCTGTAATCCCAGCACTCTGGGAGGCCAAGGAGGGAGGACTGCTTTAAGTCAGGAGTTAGAGACCAGCATAAGCAAGAGCAAGACCCCATCTCTACTAAAAATAGAAAAATTAGCTGGATGTGGTGGTGTGCGCCTGTAGTCCCAGCTACTCGGGAGGCTGAGGCAGGAGGATCACTTGAGCCTAAGAGTTTGAAGTTACAGTGAGTTGTGACGATGCCACTACACTCTACCCAGAGCTACAGAGCAAGACTCTGTCTCAAAAAAAATAAAATTGTATCGAGAGTCTCTTCCATGCATAATCTTTGGATCACTTCAGGTAAGTTCTTAGGAAAAAAGATCTTAAGAAGACTGAATAGACAAATACATAAGAATTACTTTGACTCTGAGGAGAACCAGTAGCTCGACTGCTTGGCAATCTATTTTTTTTTACTTAGAATAAAGTGTTGTGTGTCATATCGTCTGTTGTGTGGAGGCAATGGGGGGAGGGGGTAAGTTCAGAGAGTTAATGGCTTAATTCCCTCTCCTCAATACTTATATATCTTTGTAGGCAATGAGCTGACCTACGCCATTGGTGATACATGCAGCTTTTATACCTGAGACTCTAGCATTAGCTTTGACAGGTATTTTCGTTCCTCTGTGGTAAATGTCTCCTTTTTAAGTTCCTCAAACCGCTTGGCAAACCAGTCTTTCTCCTCCTGGCTCTGAAGTTGGGAGGTTTCAATAGAGATCTGCCCACAGTAGGTGTCGTTGAGATAGGCTAATACTTCCTCAAGCGACGCCTCTTCCTTCCCCATGTTCAATAATCCTATGAAATGGAATCAAAAGGATGATTTTTTAAAATAATCAACCATGTAGCAAATTAATTCTGGAACATAGCAAAATAATTACTTCAATTCAGAGCACTTTGTTCTTAATAACTCAGGTCATTATTAATGCTTATCTAGATTTTTCTAAAGGTACAACTGAAAATATGGTCAAAGGCCATGAAGTAGTTAAACTAGGAGAAGAAAAAAAACTTTCTTCACAAGGACAGACCACTGCAGCTTTATGCTCAGTTTTGATTCTCTCGTAATTTCAATCTAAAAATTAAAACCTACCTTTCATGTGCTTTATAGCTATAAAGCCTACTTCCTATCTTTATCTGAAATATTTTCCAAAATCTTCAAGTCTTATCAGTAATGTCCGTTATTAAACAGTTGGTCTCAATGTAAATTTAAACACGGATTAATATCAATAGCAAAGAAACATTTTAAGGTAAAGGGAAATCTCTCTGGACAGCATCCAAAGAAAGGGAAAGTTTGCACCTGTCATTAGCTCAGCACAAAATCAGTTATCAGTCCCGTGCTAATCCTACAACAAAAATTTAATCCAATGTTTACTTTATAGTGCATGTTATTTCTTATGATAGATTTTAGATACTGATTGATAATCAACTTATAAAAACTGCTTTGCGTGTTGCATAACCTCTCTCTGCTTCACTTTTTAATCCATAAAGCAGAAGCAATCAGTGCACTTCAGGGGGTAGATGTGAAGATTAAATGAGGTAAGAAACAACCCAAGTGTCTACCCATGGATGAAAGAATAAACAAATGGGGTACAGCCATACAGTGGAATATTATTCCACTGCATAAAGCAATGAAGTGCTGATCCATGCTACAATACGGATGAACCTTAAAAACATCATGCTAAAGTCGAAGAAGCCAGACACAAAAGACCAGATATAGCATGATCCCACTTACATGAAGTGTCCAGAAAAGGCAAAGCCATAGAGACAGAGAGTAGATCAGTGGTTGCCAGGGACTGGGGGGAGGGCAGAATCGGGAGGGACTGCCTAATGGGTATGGGTTTCCTATGCAAGAGTCAGGAGAGAGATAATGAAGAACTAGAAGCAATACCCTTCATCTTTGAGCAGGACAGGGATTTGAGAAATGCATAGCATGTGGAATTGATGGGTCCTGGTGACGAACATTGCACAGGAGAGGAAGGAGCTAAGGAGAACGCCCCGGTCCCTGACTCGGGCTACTTAAGGAGCAATGGCACTACAGGGAGTATAGAACAGGGAATGGAGGAGCAGACCCAGTCTGGGGAGGCCGTTACCTTTGGGTTTGGGATGACAGTGGGGTAAGCGTCTGGAGAAATGTCCAGTATGTAGTTGTGTATGCGACTGAGAGGGTTCAAAAGATACACGGTTGGCAAGAGAAGTGAGCATGTTCTTGTGCCTGACCGAAAGCACTGTCACAGAAGTGGGAGGAAGGTGCTTCGCACCTGGCACCAGACAAGGCAGTCTGTGATGTCACTAAAAAAATCAAGTAAGGGCTGAAAATGCGTATTTCTCTGGACTCAGCAGTTAGAGGGGTGCTGGTGAAGTCTGCAAGAGAAATGTCAGTAGGACGGTGGAGGCGAGGGCAGGCTGAAGCAGATGTCGTAGCAGCTGCGGGGGGAAGGAAGCAAAAACAGTGACCACAGACTGTTGAAGAAGCTTTGCTGGAAAAGCAAGGGGAGATATAGGTGGTAGTTAAAAAGAAAGAAACAGAGGAAAGATTCTAAAGATGTAAGAACCCTGAGGTTCTCTATGTGCTAAGAGGAAGGAGCCCATGGAGAAGAAGAAGAAGAAATTGAAGCCTTGGAAAGAGAAGAGACAATTCGTGGACTGAGAGCCCAGAGGAGCCAGCGAGTGGGGTTGACAGACGGGCCAAGGGGTGAGCCAGGCTGAGCTGAGAGATGCTTCCTCCTCCCCAAGGAAGGCAGGAGAGTGAGCAGAGTTACAGTTGGGTCTAGAAGTAGGTACGTTTGTGAGTGGGGGAGTGAGAGTCACTCCTCCCTCACCTTGGTGACGTAGGAAGGTAAGCATCAGTTGAGAGTGACGGTGGCGGGTTAGGAATTGTTCTGCGATGAGTTAAAGGTACTGACTGGGTGGTATTAAGAGAACGGGACAGGCTGAAACCAAGAACCTCAAGTGGTACTGTGGTGACATTGTGTCCTGCTAAGTTTAGGAGGCCTGGAAACATCACGCTGTTGTACTGATATCACTGGGGGTTTGGAGAACAAGTGCAATGATAAGGGTGCAAAAAAGTTGAGGGTGGCAGTGAAACTGGTTGCAATGAAGGAGTCTACACTGGGAAGTGAGGAAGGCAAAGCCAGAAGGGATTGATTCACTGAGAACAAAATGGAGAGGCGGAAGAATCCAGAGTCAGACTGGAGTCAAAGCTACGGCAGCAGGCGTGAGAAAGGAAAACGGCTCCAAGGACAGCTGCTGATGGCCAGGACGCTGGACATTGGAATTAAGATTTCAGAGGTGTGGCAGCAGCTATCATGGAGCGTAGGTGATAGCTTTAGACTAAAGAAAGCCACAAATGGGGGGCTGTGCTGGTAGATGGGTGTTCAGTCTCCCATTTAGCACCAGGAGTTGCCATGGAAAAGAAGACGGTGACCCAGATGCCAGCAGCCTTGGAAGTTGACTGCAGTGAGGTCCTCCAGTGGGCATGCCAGTTCTAGATGCCGTCCCAGCTACACGGGAGGCCGAGGAGTTGGAGGCTATAGTGAGCTATGATCGCACTCCTATGCTCCAGCCTGGGCGACAGAGTGAGACCCTGTCTCTAAAAAACAAAGAACTAGAAAGGAGCCCCACATCGTGTGGGCAGTTCCCCGTCCGGCCTGGGGCGGATGAGCCGTACCTGCGGTGCTGAAGGGTCCCTGCAGGGTCTGCACCAAGGCTTGGATTTCGGGTACATTCTCCAGCAGGGCTTGTCCGGTGAAGAGCGGGTTGATTTTGGCCGCTTTGTGACCGTGCTCACAATATGCTGTCACCAGTCTGGCAAGGCCATGATCAACTACGTCGGAGGGAAACAATACAAACATATTAGGAAATGCTCACAAACCACAAAAATCAGCTTTTCAAAGCAGCTGTTGTGGCCTGAAGCACTGTAAATGGCTCCCACCCACCACATCTGCGGTTTTCAGGAGAAAGACCATCAGAATCCAGGTAAACGCGTTTATTTCCTTAAGTTGATCTCATGATAGCTAAAGTTGGGAGACGAAAAAAAGCAAATAGAACTATGAGTGCACATTTGTAAAAATAATTGTGTACATACATAAATATTAGAAGGAAACACCCCAAACTGAAACTAACTCAAAATGCTCAGATTATGGATAGTTGGAGTCCTCTTTTTCTCCTGGTTATTTGAGATATTTTTAGATCTTATATTTTACATAAAAATAGAGATAGGTAGAACTACAAAATCGATGTTACATTTCCTTCCTTATTTCTTAAAGACCCGACTACATAGTTATTTCATAAAATCTAAGACTAGGAAAAGACCTTAGAAGTTATCTTGTCACTCACATAATGAAAAAAAAATCCCATTAGAAAGTCCTAGATGAGCGATTCCTTGGCCTCCACTTAAACGGGAGGGATCATTTTTCAATGGACCCAATTCTATCTTAGACTATTTTATATTGAGCCAACAGCTGCTTTTCTTTCCTTTTCCATATGATAGGCCTTCTAACATTTGAAAAATCCTTCATGCCCACACTCAGTTAATCTTCAGTGTGTCAAGGTATTCTTACACAAACTGATCACAAACCCCTATAGACCAGTAGATCTTTTTTTTTTTTTTTTGAGACAAGAGTCTCGCTCTGTAGCCTGGGCTAGAGTGCCATGGCATCAGCCTAGCTCATGGCAACCTCAAACTTCTGGGTTCAAGTGGTCCTGCTGCCTCAGCCTCCCAAGTAGCTGGGACTACAGGCATGTACCATCATGCCCAGCTAGTTTTTCTATTTTTAATGGAGACAGGGTCCCACTCTTGCTCAGGCTGGTCTCGAACTCCTGAGCTCAAGCGATCCTCCAGCTTCGGCCTCCCAGAGTGCTAGGATTACAGGCATGAGCCACTGCGTCTGGCCCAGCAGATCTATTATTGAGGGCACATATTTTTTTCAGCATTTTAAATATTTGCGTTTTTCTTTTCAGAACCCAGAGAAAATTGTTAGCGTATACAACATCCATTTTATAAACAAGTGCTGCCATGGGATTATTTCAGGGCCACATAAACACTTGGGTTTGTGTTCCATGTACTGCCAAAGTGTACCTCTTGTCACAGGCTTAGTGAGGCAAGAACAGGGATGTGTGGAATACGTCTAGGATGTGTTTGCACCAATACAACAGCCAGATGGATCCATAATATGTCAAACAAGATAATCAAACCACACCACTAAATGAACTGATTTCAGCCTGGAGGTTAGGCATATAAATTGCTAACAGTTCTATTCTGAACCTTATTTATTTCTCAGTCACTGGTCTGTGAAGTAGGAAACCTTTATATTCCTGGCTAAAATCCAGACAGACTATGTCCAAAGCATTGTCCCTGTTGGCCACTTCTTTCAAACACGCATTCTTCCCCGGGCTCTACAGCATGCTCCTGTTAGCCAGCATGAAGTACACTGCCAGGTAACTTAAACTAAACTTAGTACTTAAATTAAAAGTCAATGTAGTTATTTTTCATCATCTGGTCATAAACAGCCTCCCCCCAAAAATAATCTAGACCATATCCACAGTTCTGTTTTCATTTGAGGCAGCATATGCTTAAAGCAAGTGGGAGCACTAAGTAAGTATCTATAAAAACATTAGACTTCCAAGAAAGGGAAATTCATAATTCGAGTCCCTTAGAACTCTATTAACATGAGATAGCTTCCTCTAACTTCACCTTAGGACCTTCATATATAACCACATTAAAAGCCGAATGACTTTGTACCAGAATACAATATCCTATACAATAAACTCAGACTGAGGCCATGCAACTGGATTCATTTTATATAATACCTTACGTTCCCACCTCAAACATGACAGCTTTATAAAGCAAATTTATTTTGCCAAACACTTTTCTTGCAAAAAAGCCCCAAACTTTAAAAAGAAAGTTTGTTCTGGTTCTTTCAGCTTTTTCCTAATCCTTTCTCAAATCACTGCCAAGATACATAAGGAAGGGTCACAGACTGAGAATAAATGATAGTGACCATTTATTGAGCACTAACTTTTGCTGCACACTGTGCTGGATTTTTCACACACGTCATCTTACTTAATCCTGCAACAGCTCTGAAACAGGTGTCCTTATCTGCATAAGGATAAACTGAGACCCAGAAAGGTTAAGTGACTTGCCAAAGGTGACACAGCCCGGTAATGAAGAAGCTGGAATTTGAACTCGTGTGTTTGACTTCAATATAGCGTTTCATCTGTTACACCTAACAGCAGTTGAAAAGAAAAGTCCTCAGCCTATAGCAAAAAGGATGATAGGACTAGACATCATCATGAAGACTTTTTTTTAAAAGTACAAAAGCTAATGTTTTTAGCCTTCTTTGGTCTGCATTTGTGCTCCAGAATTATCTATATGTTTTCAGAAATCTCTAATGCACTCAGATTTTCCCCAAATTGTTTTCTTGTGACTCCAGTAAACACTTCTGTTCCCAATATGCCACATCCCTACAACCTCGCTTCAACTACCAAAGCTCGGTGGCAAAGCTGGTAACCACTAACGCTCTTTGGAATCCTGTGGCCCCATTTCCTGATGGTCTCTAAACTCTGCCGCTTTTTATAACGGAGGTCCCAAATCCTCCATGATAAAATTTATACCCTTGAATCACCACTTCTAAACCCATCTCCATTTTAAATTGGGATTATTGATAAATAAATTCAAGCTTCCTTGGAAATTGAGGTTTATAGAGGTTAAAGTACAAGCTGTTACTAATAGCTAGCTACAAAAAACACTCATCACAGGTCAAATTTTAACTAGTGAAACCACTGCCATCTGAAAGGTTACTGGAAGCAAATTCAGTATCTCTTTAAAGCCTTAATACAAGGGAAGTGTTAGTGAGCGATGTGGTCATTCTATGTGGGCATTGATTTTAACCAAGATAAACATACGCAGAAAGAAGTCCAGTGAAGGATGGAGGAGTAGGGAGGCTCCATAACCTTGACTATCCCTCCTTCCATTTCACTGTGTCATCTCTGATGTGGGAGATGCCATGTTCTAGCAGGGTTAGTCCTTTGATTTACTTTGCCAATACCAAAAAGTTATGGACATGGTCCACCACAGTAATGCAGTCATTCCTCTCAACCAAGATGGTACCATGGGACAACTGGCAGACGTCATGAAGAAGACTAAACCCATTGAAACCATGTCCTTGGCCTCTGCAGCTCCCTTTTCTAGTTACTGGAACTGACCATAAACATTTACACAGAAGTTAAGGAAAGACCCAGAAAGTCTCAACTGTCATCATCAGCAAAAAGAAAAAGAAAGTTACTACTTTTTCTAAAACATATAGTAATAGTGTATTGCCCAATATATAAGGGCTTCCTTTCTTGATACTTGATGTTATAGCTGTACATACAAAATTCAAATGCAGTAAATGTCACAAGTAAATTGCATATACAGTCCAGGTACAGTGGCTCGTGCCGGTAATCCTAGCACTCTGGGAGGCTGAGGCGGGAGGATGGTTTGAGCTCAGGAGTTCGAGACCAGCCTGAGCAAGAGCGAGACCATCTCTACTAAAAATAGAAAAAATTAGCTGGGTATGGTGGTGTGTGCCTGTAGTCCCACCTACTCAGGAGGCTAAGGCACGAGGAGCTTCAGCCCAGGAGTTTGATGTTGCTGTGAGCTAGACTGATGTCACAGCACTCTAGCCTGGGCAACAGAGGGAGACTGTGTCTCAAAAAAAATTAAAAAATAAAATAAATAAATAAAAGACCAGAGTTTTCGGGCTTAAAAACTTTTGTCTAGATAAGATTTTTGACTGGCAACTTGCTCGTAGAATAACCAGAAACAGAAAGACTTATGAATTTTGTAAGACAATTGTACTCCCAAAGAATTCCCCCTAAAGTAACTCTCTGGTACCTGGCCACCCTAAATAAAGACATGCTGTCCAGTTTCCCTTGCAGGTGTGTACAGACATGTGACCAAGTTCTGGCCAATGGGATGTGACCAGTAGTAATCTATGCAACTCTCCTTCCTTTCTCCCATAGAGACTAGTAGGAAATAAGGATCTATAAGAATAGTTAGTACAAAATAATTTTCTGAAACAGGAAGAAAAAACTGTCACAGATCTACATGCAGTGAAACTGGTAATCTTAAAGAAAGTTACAAAATGGCCCACTTGTCTTCAAGTTTTATTCAAAGTACTTTAAAAAATAAGGAAAATGAAAATAAAAGTATTACTCTTAGCAGTAAAATTCTTTAAGCCAGATCTTCCAACTGTGCCACAAACAATTGTTTTCCAGTAGTGACTTTACTCTTCCCGATTCCACAGAAGATTGCACCGTTGCCCTGCAGTTCTGACTCCAGACTGAACTTTCAGATTTCACCAAGCACCTTACAGTAGAACAAGTTCAATGCTAGTGACGGGGTGGGAAACGAATTGATGAGGGAAGAGGGAGGGAGTTGTATATAAAATCAACTCCAGAGATATTCTTCAAACCAGCCCAAAGCTCCCAACATGATTCTGAGACAGTCTTCCAGTTGAGAACTGAGAGCCGAGGTTTTCCAAAGCAAGGCTTAGTTCTAAGATACTAGGCTGTTGACATGATTCAAATTATGACCGTGTTGTGAGGAAAAATCTTAAACAAGATCACAATAGTTGTGCACTGAGCACACCCTCTCATGATCTCAAGTGCAGAAAGGATTGTTAAACTTGTCCCGCATGTCTATACATCCCTTATGGAACAGTGTTTGGCCAAGGGTGGCCGTGGACCTCCTGCTAGACATTGATGGAGGGTGCCTGATAAAATATATATTCCTGAACCTCATCTCAGATCACTGAACTAGAACCTGTGGGGAAAGGGAGGGAGGGAGACCTGGGAACTGGCATTTTAAACATTTAAATCAGTTTGAGAACAATTGCCATATAAAATTCTGGACACTCAATCTGGAAAATGAAATATCTATAGTCTTACCTAACTCAGGGAATTAACAATCTAGTTGGCCGAAATACCTTCCCTAAAGAAACCCCATTGCATTCAAGAGAGAGAGAAATGAGGATTACTCTAAACGCCCCCTGGGGTGAAGGACAAGATATGGAGGTTTCAGTGGGTAATGCAAGATTCAAAGGACAGGTGCTTAGATGATGAAGGAATCTTCAACATTAATCTAATAACCGGATCAAAGATGCCAAATTATTTTCCTCTAATAATCAAATCTGTATTCATCTTCTACTCTATGAGGATAAAGACACAATAACTTTAGAGTATAAACCACATGTCCCTTGTACATGAGCATGCAACAGAGGTTCCAAGAACTGATATTCATGATTGCTAACCCATTAAAACCACCAGCAATATGGTTCTAAGTTAAGTTTTAAAGCCTAAAGTTAAAAATAGCAGGCTAGCTAAGTCGAGGAGACAAATACTTAATAAACATTAATACCAGGCTGCTGTCTACGACTGCAAACTAACTGCCCTCTTCTCTCAGGCAGCAGTCTTGGCCCCCACGCCTGCTCACACTGAAGCCTCACGGATGGCCCTGGAAATGTATTCTTGGGTCAACTCCAGGAGCTGGCAGCTCTTGGAATTTAAGTTTTCCCACAGCCCCGCCTCCGCAAAGAGCTAGGTCCCCACGTGTTCACAACCAGAGAATAGAAAAAACAATTACTTCCAAAACCAGGTCCGAACTAGCAGGATCTGAGGCCATCCAGGCGTAGAAATCAACAGTCCCCAACTCCAGAGGCTGGAAGGGGGGGTGACCCGACGTTGACAACACCCACGCCAGTCTGGCCGTGCGGGGCTCCCGTCCTCTTCCTCCCCACGGCTTGCACGCACAGGCCGGCCCCCGATCCCCGGCCCCGACGACCCCCCCGCAGCGCCCCACGGCACGCCGGGCAGGAAGGCTGCCGCGTCCCAGTCCCCACCCCGCCGCCCGGGCCCGGTCCCCGACCTGGGGGGCGCGCCAGGCTGTCCCGGGGCTCCCGGCCCTCGGGCTTCCTTGGCCGGTAGCCGTAGACGCCGCGCTCGGTCTGGTAGCCGCGCCAGAGCATGAGACGGGGAGCCCGGCCGAGCCCGCGTCGTGCTGCTGTCACCGTGGCCGAGGCCATGTCCGCTCTGGCCCCCGGCCCCCGAGACAGAGGCGGGAGGACTGGGGGCAGCAGCCGCCGCGGAGAGCTCCGGGAGTCGGCCGGGGACAGGGCGATCCCCAGCGCGCCACGAGAGAAGCCGGAGTCCCGCCCCCGGACGACGCCCCCGCGCCTGATTGGCCGAGGGGCCGGTCCCTCGGAGCCAATCCGGGCAGCGGCCCTGCGGCGAAGCCCCGCCCCGCATCGGGGCGGGACTCGAGGGCGGTCCCACGGGCCGAACGGCCCGGGCTTTGGGCAACGCGGGACGTGAGGGGAACGCGGGACGTGAGGACCCCGCGGAGCGCTATCCGCTTTCTCATAAAAAACTGGATATAGCTGTGGAGCCCTCCGTTTCCCACCCTGAGTGTTCGCCTATCACCCCTCTGCTGGAAGCCTCAGAACCCGACCACACAGACCCAGTCTAGGACTGAGACCGAGGGACGCAGAAAGGAAAGGTAATTGCGGAGAGCTGGAAAATCAGACTCCCCACTTTTTTTCTTAAGAAACACTGAGAGGGAAAGAAGCAGCTAGGGGAGGGAGCATGGAAGAAAGGGTTGGAATAGAAGTCAAAAGAAATTGGACATGGACGATTACAGCAGTGGAGAGAGATTCGAGATATTTGAGATTCTCGGTTGGTCTGTCTCTGACTGAGTTTTTCAAATGATTTTATTCCATGACTTACCTTTAACTTTGCCAGTATGGACAGAAGGGGGTGGGGGAAGGGCCTGCCTTCTTCCCCGGCCTGTCATCCTTCATTCCAGCCAGTTGTGCAGCTATATCCCAAACTCCTAAGAATGTCATACATACCAGCCCACCCTTCCTCATTCGTGCAACCGATATTCCCACAAAACACTCTGCTAGGTTACAAAGGTTAACGAGATACAGTGTCAGCCCTTAGTTCCCAGCCTAGCGTAGACTGAACCCTATGCACAGTGATAGCTGCTGTGACGCGGCCACTTGCAAGTGCCAAGCACAAAGGAGTAATGAAACCGCCCTTTGTAAAATTAATAAAGGGCCACGAGGTGGGACGTGTGGTAGGGGAAATGTATACATAGCCACTGTTCCCCTAGCTTGCTTTCTTGTAATTGTTCACTACTCAGGAGTCATATAACTGTGTTCACAAAGATTGATCCTTAGCTTTCTTCATCGCTCCCATAGATAACATCCCCTTGTAAAACCTAAGGCTAGCTTCTGAGATAGCTTCCAGGCCCTGTGTTCCGGGGAATGGCTTGACCCACCCAGACCAGTGGCCCATATCAAGCAACTGACTCAACTGGTCTTGCAACCCCCATCCAAGAACTGACTCAACAAAGAGAGCAGTTTCTGCACCCCTATGGTTCCGCCTGGAACCCAGCCAATTAGCAGACCCAATTGCCTACCATTTTGCCAGCCAAACTATCTTTAAAAACCACTTCTCCCAAACTCCGAGAGAGACAGATTTGAGAACTTCCTCCCATCTCCTGGCACGGTGCCTGTGATGTTAAACTCTTTCTCTGCTGTAACCCCTGCTGCCTCAGTGTATTGGCTTCCTCTTGAGCAAGGGGGTCACAAACCTGGTAAGGCTGTTAACAGCAACATCCAGCAGAGACAAGTGTGTCGGGGGAACCTCCAAGCGGAAGGGACACTAGAACAGAATCTAGAGGGATAAGGAGTTAGGCAATGCACAAGGAGAAGGAGCATAAGGAGAGGGAAAGGCATGAGTACAGAAGCTTGAGACAGGCTCCAAAGCATGGCACATGATTCCAAAAGATGAGAAAATTGGGTGTGAATTAAGAGAAGGCAGCAAAGGGTAAATACGGAATAACTGGCTCATTAAAATAGCTTTGAGTAGAAGGAAGTGGGTAATTACAGGATCAATGTCCCTTGAGATCCCAGAGAAGACATGCTCCACAAGTGAAAAGATCATCCTTAGGCAGGAGCGAGGACATTCCATACAGTATAAGAGGAGGAAAGGCAGAGAATCGGGCACATATGCAGGCGGATTAATAGATCTGATGATGGGAAGATGAGGAAGTTGTTTTCTGATTCTAACTTTTGGTGAAAAAGCAAGATCAGCAGCTGAAAGAGGGAGTGAGGAGATATGGAAGGAAGTTTGAAAGGGAAGGGAAGGTGTGAAATAAAGGGCTGGGGAAGTGAACTGACTAGGAACTGTCATGATTTAGGGATTACCAAAGGTCCACTGAGCTTTCAAGACCAGTCAGAATGGTTGTGGTTTTTTTTCCAGATATATTTAATTCCTTTTGTAGTTACAGAGCAGGCAGGAGTTGAATGTAACCAAGGATGAGGTTTTGCTAAGCAGGTGTGTTGGAGATCTGGGGCAAGGGAGTGTTCACATTGAGCCATGGAATGTAGGCTAGATCAGGGGAAGTAGAAGGGAAGTTTCCATTGAAAAATTGATAGGGTCAGCGGAGCGAAGGTACCAAAGGGCAGAGAGTTGTTGAAGTGAGAATAACAATGTAACTGAACTGGTCATCAAATAGTGGGATGCTTGAAATTGAGATTTCGTATGGAAGGCAGAAACTGGTACTACAGGGATAGAAACTCCTTATTTATTTATTTATTTTTATTTTTTAGACACAGGTTATCACTGTCACCTGGGCTAGAGTGCAGTGGCATCATGATAGCTCACTGCAGCCTTGATCTCCTGGACTTAAGCGATTCTTCCACCTCAACCTTCAGGGTAGCTGGGACTATAGACGCACACCACCACATCTGGCTACTTTTTTTGCTTTTTCATTTTGTTAGACTGGGGTCTTGCTATGTTGCCCAAGCTGGTCTCGAACTTCTGGCCTCAAGCGATCCTCTTACCCTGGCCTCCCAAATAGGCCTCCCAAGTTGCTGAGATTACAGAAGTGAGCCACGATGCCCAGCTCAGAAACCTCTTCTTGAAGCTTGTGGACCTCAGCTAAGTGCCACTGACTCAGATTGGTAAAGTTCAAAATGTTTCCAAAGATTTGATAGATGGTTGTTAAAGGTATAGGCAGTAAGTACTCTCATACGTTGTCATTAGAAATATAAAATGGTACAAAGTCTATAGGGGGCAAATTGTTAATATCTTAGAAAATAATACACATTCCATTTGACCCAGAAGTTCTGCTTCTAGAAATTCATCCAAAGATAGACCTTCACACATAATTTTGTACCTATAAGAATATTCATTGTAGTATTATCTATAATTTTTAAAAAGGATTGTGATTACCTAAATATCTACAAATAGGGAATTAAATAAATTACAGTCCTTCTCTACAATGGAATACTATAGACCTATAAAAGAGAATGAAGCAGCTGATTATGTATCTAATTGGAACAATTCCTAAGATATATTTTTAAGTGAAAAAAGCAAGTGTCAAGAGTAGTGTGCATAGAATGCCTATCTTAGAGAATGAAAGTGTGTAGATTTTAAAACTTTGTAATAAAAACCACTCGTTTTTGTGGATACACCAAGGAAATTCTTTTTTTTTTTTTTTTTGAGACACAGTCTTGCTCTGTCACCCAGACTAGAGTGCCATGGCATAACCTAGCTTACAGCTTCCTCAAACTCCTGGGCTCAAGTGATCCTCCGGCCTCAGCCTCCTGAGTAGCTGGGACTAAAGATATGTGCCACCACGCCTGGCTAATTTTTTCTATTTTTACTTGTCCACCTAATTTCTTTCTATTTTTAGTAGAGATGGGGGTCTCGATCTCACTGAGGCCTCTTTGGAACTCCTGACCTCCTTAATTGATCCTCCCATTCCAGCCTCCCAGAGTTCTAGGGTTACAGGCGTGAGCTACCATACCCAGCCAGCAAAAGTCCTTTTGTTTCTAATGTTCTGTAACTCACATTCCTACTGAACCTGGGAGTGCTGATCACAAAATAGAAACACAACCTTGTTTACTTCAGTGAAAGCCAATTGATCATATCTTCATCTGACGGGAAGCAGCAGGCATCTATTTATTCAGTTAGTATTTACTGAGTACCTCCTGTGTGCCAGCGCCATGCTAAGGGGGTTGGGATGCATCAGTGAAGAAGCCACATGGGGTCCCTGTTTGTAGGAGCTTCCAGTCTCCAAGGGCACAGAGCAGTTAAGTAAATAATCACACAGCAATTAATTACGATTGTAACAGGGCCATGGAAGACAAGTGCAGGACGAAACCAGAGAACTGGGGGATTCCTACCTAGTGCGGGAGATTACGTAAACTGAAACCTTTTAAAAACGAAGTAGGAGTTAGGCAGGCAAATAGAGGTGTCCCAGATAAACAGCTCAGAGGCAAAATCAAGTTCTAACAAGCTGCTGATCCTCTCCCACGGCCTAGTGAAGGAGAGAGTTTATTTTTAAAGTACTATTTTTTTCTCCTACCAGCTTCTCTACTTACCGGATGGTCTTGCTTTCACTTTGCTTCCTCTGACGTCATTTCACCATTGTCACAACAACTATCATGTCCACCTCTCATCTTTAAAAATGATCGTGAATGTGCCTCCTTTGGAAAATGTTCTCCAGATACGTGACCTGTCCCCTCCCACCCCCCTTCCCTTCCTTGCTTTGCTTCTGGAGCAACTGAGTGGCTGTTGATGCCATCAAGGAAAAAACTTGGAAAGCAAAGTTCATTTTTGGACATCACCAGCTGTAAGTATGATATCAAGCAGATTTTTTTTTTTTTCTCTTTGAGACAGGATGTGTTGCTCTGTCACCCAGGCTGCAATGCGGTGGCCCGATCTTAGCTCACTGCAACCTTGAATTCTGGCCTCAAGCAATCCTCCTGCCTCAGCCTCCTAAAGTGCTGGGATTACAGGTGTGAGCCACTGAGCCTGACCTTAAGCAGATCTTTCAACTGGGTGGCTGGATACACGTGTCTGGAGTTCAGAAGAAAGGCAGTAAGTAGTTAGAAAAATTAATTTGACAGTTTTCAATGGATACATGTTATTGAGACCCTGAGTATGAATGACAGGGCCTAGACCTGTAATGCTGAGGAACTCAGAAGTTAGAAGGTTGGGATGAGAAGGAGTTCCAGCAAAGAAGACTGAGAAGTAGCTAGAGAATTTCGAGAAAACAGGGCTTTTGGAGAGAAGTATGCAAGATTGAATTCTAGTTTTGCCAGTTCTTAGCTATGTGACCTTGGATCTCATCTTGGTGTCTGGCCGTCAAATTGAGATAATGAGGCCCATCTTAGCGAAAACCAGCACAAGATCGTGGCTAAGTAACTTTGAATCTAAACCACCGGATTCCTAGTCTTGGCCCTGTCACTTACTGGCTGTGAGCTTGGGCAGGTTACCTAACTTCTTTAGCCCTCATTTTGCTCATGAGTAAAATGGGCGTAAGAATTGTACCTACCGGCCAGGCGCGGTGGCTCACTCCTGTAATCCTAGCTCTCTGGGAGGCTGAGGCGGGTGGATTGTTTGAGCTCAGGAGTTCGAAACCAGCCTGAGCAAGAGCGAGACCCCGTCTCTACTAAAATTAGAAAGAAATTAATTGAACAACTAAAAATATATAGAAA
>CAUYSK010093271.1:0-26952 GCA_963575035.1 Avahi laniger
GCCGGGGTGGGAGGACTGCTTGAGGCCAGGAGTTTAAGACCAGCCTGAGCAAGAGTGAGACCGTGTCTCTACAAAAAATAGAAAAAGTAGCCAGGGGTGGGGGTGCCTGCCTGCAGTCCCAGCTACTCAGAAGGCTGAGGCAAGAGTTTGAGGCTGCAGTGAGCTGTAATGATGTCACTGCACTGCATCCCCAAACCCAAAAACCATGCAAAACAGTACTATAGATTGCTCAGGAATCTGTGCAGAAAACTTTGAAGAACTACGTGGGAGGGGTTAACCCAAATTCAGCCTCTTGGCCTCCTATGTAGAGCAAGGAGAGTGAGGGACAGGTGCGGGTGGGCCACACAGGTAGATTTACCTTTTATTTAGGATTTAAGTTGTATTTCACAAGCAGAGAGAGGATAGAGATATTATTCCTTATGCCCTTTTGTATGGCTTTTACAGGCATAATATTTTTTTTTAATTTAAAAAAACAGCGGGAAGATCCTGGCTGAGAGTCAGTGGGGAGGGGAGGTGTGATCTTCCTGGGAAAAGGGCGGAATTGCACTAATAGCCGTAGATCTTCACACCCTTGCCCTCTCCTCGTCCCTTCTCTTTCAGAGCTTGCCCTAGCACAGAGGCACCCACAGGAAACCCCTAGTGGCTCCTCATAAAATGCCTGTGATGCCACAGAACTCTCCAACACATCCCCAGGTCAAAGTGAGAATATGCACGAGACAGCTTATTATTTCTACTGACCTAGTCTGTCTTTTAACCCTTTAAAGAAATGAAGCCTCAATTATCTTTTATAAATAAATCTAGCCTCTTTCCCTCCCAGGTCCTCATTGGTAAGCCACATTCTAGCATCCTATTTCATGCTCACTGGGTTTTATCTTTCAAGGACTCTCACACTATTTGTTTTCAAGCCTAAGCTACTGTCAGATTGACATTTCTTCTCTAGTTTGCCCCTAGGGTAAACTATTTGCTGCAAAATTGCTTTGAGATGGTGTCTACACTGCCAAATGAAGCGGAGCGACAATTATCATATAGGGCAGGTCCTTCAGATCCCAGCCCCAGTGAGAGCTGGGGCCCTACTTACCCAGAGTGGCTATCGGTGGGTGCTCCTTGGGACAGACAGGTGGACAGACAGGTGGACAAGGACCCATGTCCACAGCACGAGCATCTCTGCCTTCCTGCTCTTTAGCCTCCGTGTGTGTCCAGCACTCATTTCCCGATGCCCTTGGGCACCAGGCATTGTGCCCGACCTGGACGCTGGAGAACAGGCGCTGACCTGTGTGGTCTCCTCCTACCTCTGATTCTCTGCGCTGCACACAGCAGCCAGGGGCGTATAATCCAGTCCTACGCTGACACTACCCAGAGGCAGCAGCAGACTCCACAGATTTAGGGCTCAGTCCCCCTAGACTGCCCTTACTTCAGATGCCAGCCTAGGTAGTGGGTCCCAGGGGACCCACACTTTTGTCCCATGTGGCTGCAAAGCTGGGTGGAGAGAGTTTCTCAATCCCTGCCCCAGGTTCGACAATTTGCTAGAACAATTCAGAGAGATCTAGAAAGCATTTTACTTATGTTTGCAGGTTTATAATAAAGGGTACGAATGAAGAGGTGCACAGGGCAAGGTATGGGGTTGGTAGGGGGGACGGGGGGGCAGGTCATGTAGCTTCCATGCCTTCTCTGGGTGCAGCACCATGCTGACACCTGGAACCCTTTACCGACCCTGAAGCCCTCCAAACCCTGACATTTAGGAGTTGTCGAAGGAGTTTTCATTAAGCAGGCAGATGGAGTAAATCACTGGCCCACTCTTCAGCCCCTCTCCCCGCCCTGGAGATGGGGGTGGGGCTGCAAGTTCTAACCCTCTGATCATGTTTTGGAAGCTGTCTAGGAGACCCCAGCTGCCAGTCATCTCATGTGCATACAAAAGACATTCTTAGCACGTGGAGATTCCCAGGGCTGTAGGAGCTGTGTGCCAGCAACAGGGGGAAAGACCAAATATCTATTTCTGCTTATACCACTCCCTCCCTAGGGGCTCACTCTGGAGAGGATGCCATGCTGGAGAGAAGGGGGGCTGCGCGGGCAGAGCGGTGTTCATGGAGGCGGGGGGTGGGGGCTGGAAGCAGGTGCCCGATCTGAACCGTGTGGGGAGTGGGGGCAATGTGGTCCAATCTAAGGAACTTGGTCATTAGTCCTGTTATTTGTTCCCTAAAACCAGGGTGAAAAAGAGAACAGACTTAACAGGAGCCTTTAAACTGGACCCTGTTTACCTGAAGCACAGCCACGAGGACTCGGGTAAGCTGCTCTCCCAGCCTCCGTCTCGTCTCGTCTCCTCAGAGCCCCACTGGCGGTGCCTAGGAGCCGCGAGTGACTATTCGCGTCCAGGGAGGCTCCCCAGGGGTGACTGGGAGCTGTGCGTTCCGTGCGTTTTGCCTTCACAGCCCCTGCCCCTTGGCGGGGGTCGGTTAGGAGGCCGCGGGTTTCCCTGGGGGAGGCTCCTGCTCCAGAGGCGCCGGCAGCCTGGTGTGCTCCGTGTGGGGTTTCAGCATGGGTATGCGCACCTCCTCCGGATAAGGGAACCTCTTTGAAATGCTGACTGCTCATGACATTAGTCTTTCCAAAAAAGGATGTGCATCACCTTCCACCAGTACCACAAGGGGGTGAAAAAATAAATGACCGAGGTTGGGGCAGTTAGTAAAGAGAAAATAAGATGACGGACACAACTCGGTGGTCTTGCGGGCAGACCTGCTGTCTGCACCTGGCCCTGGCGACACACCAGTGAGAGTGTCCATGCCGCCTGCAAAGTCTAGTGGGCGACGCACCAGCAGCCAGCTCTCAAGCACCATGGGGGACACAGGCTGCTCTGGGGGCCATGGCAGGGGACGCACAGTTGTTGATTCGCACTTTACGTACGTCGTCTCATTCGACGTGGGCCAATGAATACGGCCAATTAGTGGCAGGCATTGAACTAGAACAAAAATAAATGGAATCTTTTATTTTTTTGGTACAGAAAATTCTGTCCTAATGCTGGTTGGGGGGAAAGTGGTCACACTAGCTATGTGGGCTTTTCAGATATATTCTTTATTATTAAAGATGCACATTTGGAAAACAGAAAGGAGTCAACACCAGCCCAGAAAATTCTCATAATCCCACCACCTAAGTATAAACAAAGCTAATATACTGTTGTATTTCTTACCAGTCTTCTTTTATGAATTGTTTGCTTTTATTGTTTTAACTCCATGCCATTTACAAATTTATAAGCTGCCCACCCCACTATATCTCATAAAGTTTTAAATACTTAGTAGGGACCTAAGACCTATTAAGTATTCCACGGTGTAAGTAAAACCATTGCCGTAGGAACTTGCTGGCTAAGAGGCTCATCATTTTCTACGTTAATAGTAAACAATTGTGCAAGGAAGCTCCTAAATTCAACCAGTTCTTAATAGTTCATAAGGAAGCGGAGTCCCTGAGAAGCAGATGGGAACTTTCCCTAATTACATTGCTGGGCTGTAGAAGCCACGGTATCTGAACCCTACTACAGGAAGTCTCGAGTTCACTGTCTGGGAGAATCTTCCGCAATGAAGGAAATGTTCTATAATTCTGCACCATCCTTCTGGCTACTGAGCACTTTAAATGTGGCTTGTCCACTGAAGAACTAAATTTTTAATTTCTTTTCATCTTAATTTACTTGAATTTAAATTTAAATAGCCACATGTGGCTAGTGGCTACCATGTCAGAAGGTGCGTATATGAAGTGAAAAGGAAGAGGAAGGTCATTCATGACCATCATCTGGTTATTCTTACTGAGTGCCTACTGTATACCAAGTACTCTTTTGAGTGATGTTGTTTTATTTCCATTTGCTTCTATGAGTCACTGTCAGGTTACTTCTGACGCCCCTGGGGCTGATGTTATGTTTGTTTAACCAACCCCATGACTAATGAGAGGCCACGTGGTGTAAAGGAAAGAGTCCTCGTTAGCGCTGAGATAGACTGTGTGGCTTTGGGCCTTTGTCTCAAGGTCACTCGTAAAGGGGGTTGAGCCCGATGGTCCTACTTGTCTTCCCAGCATTGCTATTTTTTCTCTTAATTGAGAAAACAGCTGTTCTCTCCTGGCAGCCCAGTGGCAGTCAAGGAGTGACAGGTGACCCCAGATGTTCTCGTAAACATAACGTCGTCCTCCTGCGCAGTGCATGGAGAGCAGTCTATCAGGGTGGATGCAGGTCGTATTAGGTGGAGGGCTTGTCCCAGCTGAGCCCGGTGAGGGCCTGCCATGGCCATGCTGCGGCTGCTGTTACCCAGGAAGCAGGGGACACTTACGT
Organism: Avahi laniger; assembly: GCA_963575035.1. Classification (NCBI taxonomy): domain Eukaryota; kingdom Metazoa; phylum Chordata; class Mammalia; order Primates; family Indriidae; genus Avahi; species Avahi laniger. Next base: position 4,304 of record CAUYSK010093271.1, read on the forward strand.
GCCTTGTCCAGCCTACATGAGTGGGTCAGATTCCCAAAGCACGGGACCCGCATCTCCACCACCCGTGGAGCAGGACTGCAGCACATTCTCATAATTCTCACTGATTCCTTGCCCAGTGTCACTTGTAGAAGCTGCCATTTGTGAGACCTCATGCAGGGTTCTTTCCTCCCCGTGATCCTCAGAGTTACTGCTTTAGGCGTGAGGGGGACTCAAGTGCAAGCAGCCAGTTTTCATAACCAATGCGCAGACAGTGAAACCGACTCGACAGCCATTCACAGAGTACCTGCTCTGTGCCAGATCCACGACTCAGAGACACAATCCCCCCAGGAGTTTCATTCTCTTCCTTTTTTTCAGTATTCTGCTCACTCTTCTTTATCACCAGTTCACCTTGCCATGCATGAATGAATGAGCGAGGAATGGTCTGCATGACCCTAGTGCTGGCTCACCACTGGGTGCTAGATGAAATCTCAGATTTTCATGCTCCTGTAACGCAGAAAGCAAAGCTAATGGGCGTCCGTTAATGACTTGGCATTTCCCATTTGTGTTTTGGGCATCCTGCTCTCAGGGGACTCCCCTCAAATATGTTATACCGGAAAGTGGTACAAAGAACACCAGCCCCATCCCCTGGGTGGTTTAAGTGACACAAGAAATTTACCTGGGAGACAAGAAGGATTAGTGTATGATCAACAAATCTGTCTAACGGTTTCCTTTTTCTTTTTCCTTCTCTTTTCTCCAGGGCTTATCACTGACTACAGGGTAAGTGGGAGATGTGTCCTACACTGTTACCCAAGGTGTGACAGGGTGCTGGGGACATCCGTTGCCATAGCACCTGCTGTCTTCCCTCACTCTCAGGACCAGGCCCCACTGATGGGCACCTTCTAACTGGGTCCTCGCTGGCAAATAGGGTGTGGCCCTGCCAGGTGGCGGGCAGCTCTGTGGACCCCACAAATCAGAGGTCTCAGGTGAGGAGGCCCCGCCCCGACTGTGCTCCTAGGAAGGGGAAGGGGCTTCTGCAGCTGATCCCGCTGAAGGGAAGGGGCTGTTTGCAGGTGGTGCAGCCCCCGTGTCCTGGGCCGCCATGTGCGCAGGCGGCAGCAGAGGGCGTGGGAGAGTGGGAAGGCAGAGGACATAGGAGCGCTCAGAAGGGGACGTCCTCCCAACAGCCTGACCTCCAATCACCTCGGTTCTCTCTCCTTTTGATTTGCCACAAGCGTGGAGTAAAGTTACCTTGAAAGTGCCCGGTTGTCCCAGCCTTATTCTGGAAAGCAGTTTGGATTCAGAAGTAGTGCTGGGAGGCTGAGTGGAAGAGTGGAACCCAAGCGGGGAGGTGACACGCAAGAGCAAGGGCGGGCCTGCTCGGTCGCTGCCACCACCCATCAAGAGGTGACAGGTGTCCAGTTCTTTTCTGGTCAGACGTGATGGGCATCGGATCTCGTCACAGCAGGGCTGCCGTTTCCTGACAGAGGTGTGTCTGAGAGCTTCCAGGCCAGCACGTCGGCAGCTCACGATGAGCCGGCAGGGACTGGCCCTCAAAGCTATCAAATGCCCTTCCCTCTTCCCGCAGCAGCTGCGAGCCAGGAGGTGCAGAGTACCAAGACACCTTCCCAAGCCACCACGGCCTGTCCTAGGACAGTTTGGGCGAACTTGCCTGGTACCACCCGCTCCTCAGCAGGGAGAAAGGCCGGTGCGTGCGCGGGCACAGGAAGGTCACGAATTACGCTGTTTGACACTTTGATATGAAGTCCCTACTTAGGATCCAGCTCACATTTTAGAAAGTTATTATTCAAGGACAAATATGACAATAATATATTAAAAGCAGTTTGTGGACGGATCACGCCTACTCTCCCCACCGCAGCACAGCGGTGCCTTTCGCTGGTTCCTCCTCCCGCTCTGACCCTTCCCAGCCTTGCCACGTGCTGTGCAGGCCACGCCGCAGCTGGCTTCTGTGTCACCGAAACTGAAATCACAATGCCCTCCATACTGCTCCACAGCCTTGGTGAGTACGGGGAGGCTACACGGAATTCCACGGTATGGAGTATAGTTATCTATTTCCCCATGACAGTTTCTTGTTTTCCTAAATTATGCAGCATCTTGTAGCTTCTTGCTTATGAAGAGCTACTTCGTAGTGTGTAAGACTGAAAACGGGGCATTTAGGCACAGGACGTGAAGACTTCGCGCCTTTTCGTCTTCTTTAACTTTTGTTCCTCCACAGCTTCGACATCTTTAGGAAAAAAAGGCTGTGCCCCTTCCCCACTGCCGTTCCAGAAGGCCTGGTGTCCACCACGTGCCTTGCGTGGAGGGGTTCCGCGTTCCTCAGAGTGCTTTTGTCTCTCTGCTATTAATATTTCAACCAGTTATTTCTACCAATTTAATGCAAGGCGTGGCCTCCGATGGGGAAAGCTCAGGCATCAGCCCCCCATGCTCCGGCTCTACTTTCAGGTCCGTTCCACCCGCCCCGCTGGCCCTGCGTGAGTCCCGGAGCTCTCGCACCCGGACTGTGGAGGCGGCCTCTGCACTGGCCACTCCCTTTCCAGCCAGGAACTGCGTGCTGCTCTGGAAGCTACTCAGAGGTGAGGAAGGCTCGAAACTCCCTCTCAGACACCCAGGCCAGCGAGGGAGACCGAGGTACAGACCACCCAGGCCCTGACGACCATTCTGGAAACACCTGAAATACCCGCTCTTCTGCATTTGCTGCTTCTGTCCTGCGGGAAAGTGTCGTAGCTCCTTAGCTGGTCCCTGACAGTCCAGCTTCTCCTCCTGCTGTTCGTTGTGCTTGACGACTGAAGTCCCAGGCATCGCGTGCTGGCAGCGTGTCAGTCGCCCGCTGTGTGTGGACAGCCCTGCTCTGGCCCACCTGCTGTTCCAAGGGAGCCGTGTCTGGGCGGGTGTGAAGCACGACAGCAGCCTGGCCCTGCTGACGTCCCGCTGGCTGGGGAGGCCCTCAGGACCGTTCTGCCTTCTGCGCTGTGGGGTCACTGGAGAGAGCGGGGATGGCACGTTGTGTGTTCTCAGCACATATTTCATGGCTGATGGATGGACAGACGCATTGGCTTTATGGAAGATTGAATGAAGAGGACGACAGAAATTATTCTGGAGCACAGGCGTGCATCAGTTAGTCCTTGACACTCCATCTCCAGAAAGTAGCAGTGGTCACAGAGGGACAGATGCAGGGCAGCACCACCAGGAAAGAACACAGGTCGGCCAGGTGCGAATGTGATAGCCAGTCTCTGGGCCTCTTGTGCAAAGGGCCTGGGCACCAGTCTCACCCTGGCTTTGCCCCTTCGATCTCGTGGGCACAGGCACAGGGACAGGTGTCACCACCTCCCACCTGACGCTCCCCCTCTCCCACAACCCCGGAGCTCCCCGACCATATTTCTGGCGTGTCATCTTTGCTGCTGTCGTAGGCAGAATGCAGAACCTCTCCCCTGTCTGATGTGCCCACTCGCACCTCCGGGGCTCTTTTGTGGATTCTTCCTTTAAAGTGAGTTCCAGGCAAATGCCCCCAGATCCCGGCCTCTTCACTGGGCTCAGCAGCTGAAGGAAAGAATATCATAGGCAGTGAAGAAAGGAATATCACAGACATTCTTGTTCTGTTCAAAGAAGTTGGAAACTTAAACCTAAGGCTGTCCCAGCCACCAGGTGGGAGAAGACCCCGGGATGCTCGGCTGCCGACCTGGCCAACTGCGAAGGGTGGGATGGAGGGAACGAGCGGGCCCTGGCACGACTGTCCACCCACCGCAGGGCGAGGGCACAGACAGGGTCTTGGCCCCAAGAGGAGGTCGTTCAGGAACGAGGTTTGGCAGAGCAGTTCTGTGTTGTTTCTGGTTGCAAACAGCGGACTGAACATGTAGAGATGGCGGCGCTGGCCTCCAGCCTCCCTGGTCTGGGGCAAAGTGGGCATTGTCGTGTCCATTTCACAGGTGAGGGCACAGAGGTCCAGAAAAGTTAAAAGAACTTGCTGAACCTAGTTGTGAGTCAGGACCGAGGACCAGGCTCACAAGCCCACGCGTTGCCCCCACAGCCCGCTGTGCTGTTGGGATGAAGATACTGCATCTTCTCGTACATTCTGGTGGCTCATCAAAGGTGGGACAAAACACAGGGTTACAAACTTTTGATTGTGGACGGAAAAGTACTGGAAAATAGCTCATTTGATATCTGAGAAGCCTCAAATACGAATTGACTTCTCCATGCGGAATCATTTTATATGACCTGTGCATGAGGGGAGGTGGGTTTCCCTCCTGGTTATTTAAGCATATCAGTCAGCAATATTCCATCTGCTCTGAGCCAGGCCCGGTGCTGGGCTTGGCTGGGACTAAAATGGCAAACAAGACGGAGTCCCTGGCCCCTGGGAAACTGTAGTCTAGTGGGAGGTGAGGCCCCCCTCATGGCAATTCCTACTGTGGTCTGCAGCAGGTGCCAAGGACCGTGTGGGAAGCAGTGTGGGATCTGGGTGGTGCCTCTGACCCAGCCCCGCTTCGGCTCTGGAGAGGTAATGGCAGTATTTTTTTTTTTTTTTTGAGACAGAGTCTCACTCTGTTGCCCGGGCTAGTGAGTGCCATGGCGTCAGCCTAGCTCACAGCAACCTCAAACACTTGGGCTCAAGCGATCCTACTGCCTCAGCCTCCCGAGTGGCTAGGACTACAGGCATGCACCACCATGCCCGGCTAATTTTTTCTATATATTTTTAGTTGTCCAGATAATTTCTTTCTATTTTTATTAGAGACGGGGTCTCACTCTTGCTCAGGCTGGTCTCAAACTCCTGAGCTCAAACAACCCGCCTGCCTCGACCTCCCAGAGAGCTAGGATTACAGGTGTGAGCCACCACGCCCAGCCAATGGCAGCATTTTTAAGCCACGTTTGTGTGAATATTCAGTTAAACTGTGTGCGCTTTTGCTCCGGTACCACAGAAATTAAGTTTGCCTTGGTGCCTTCCAAATGTTAGATTTAAATCACTTGTTAATTTCTAGGAGGCTGACCTGCGGAGGAATGATTTTGGAATGCAGCAACCGTGCTGAACAAGGGCAGGGACCACTGCTTTCCTGGCCATTGGTTAGCCAGTTAGTCAGCAAGTTAGTTAGATGGTGAGAGCTGCTTCTCTTCCTAAGGCAAGTTAGCTTAATTTACACTGAACATCTCAACAGCTTGCAAATGCATTGCTAGATGAAAGACAGCAGTGCGTCTGTGGGTGCGATTGAGGCTCTGCCACACTCTGGCTTATTGACATTGGACGAGTCACTCTCCACGCCTGGTTTCTCTCTAGCAAAGGGAGATGCAAACCCTCCTTTTGCAGTGCTGTTAGGAAGCTGAAATGAGATGATGTGTCAATACACCCAGCATAGGCCTGGCATCTTTGGGGAACCATATTGAACGGCTCTGCATCTAAACATTGGCTCTACGTTTCTCTTTGCAACTTGAGAAGCTTCTGCAGAGCCCTTGCTCTGGGCCCCACGGGCTGCTTCTCTCGCAGTTCAGAAGTGCGAGACAAGTGCATCCATTCGGTCGTTCAGCACTCACTGTTTAAAACCACCTGCCAGCCCTACTACCGAGGGCAGCGCCAGACTTGGGTCGGGCAGCCCACGGGGGCCCCCTGGCAGACGCCTGGGTGGGTTTGGGGTGTTTGCCTCACTGCCCGGCACCGCTCCACCCCCACGGGGAGCCCATCCCCACTCTCCTCTGCTGGTAGGAGTAACCTTCAACATTTCCTGTATAAGCTCAAATAGAATATTATTGTTTAAAAGACAGCCACGAAATGCCACTACGCTGTCTTCCCAAAGGCCCGCCCTCCTCGCCCTGTCCTCTCCCACTGGCTGTATGACATTCCCAGCCATCGGGGCAGTCCACAGATCATGGAGGGCCAGTCAGCGGGCAAAGTCTGGGAAAACTAAGGAAAGCTTCTTGAAGGACCAACACACAGACACACGTGTTTTCTGGTGAGGGGGTCTTGGGTCATTCCACAGTGATCAGAGCACAGAAATGGAAGCAATATTGCTCTAGAAAACGGTGCGGGACGTCAGCGGCGGCAAGCAGCAGAGGAGTGTGGCGTCAGCCTTGAGCACCTTCTTCATGGGCGGAGATGCCAGTGAGAGACACCCTGCATCCCCACGGATCGACTCGCTGGGTACCCCCGGCCCTAGGTATCCCAGGGTCTGGTGATGTCGTGCACTCAGCAAACATCTGTGGAGTGACAACAATGAACAGCTGTGCCTCCCCGCTCAGCAGGCCCGTCTGTCCTCACCTCTCTGGGACCTGTGCAAAGAAAGCCCCGTGCCATGGAGCTGCTCACATCACGGGGGCTCTGTGTCCAAGACGGTCACCACAGCCAGAGCGCAGTGGCCACCAGGAATTAGCCGCCTCCAAGAGAGACAGGTGAACCGATGAGTCAGAAAGGAACCCAGCTGCTAAGACAGTCCTCACTGACGCACTGTTTTATGTTTTGTTTCAGCACTGGCAGTTACCCCTGGGTCGAAGATTTCGCTCTTTGAAAATGTGGTTTGTTTTTAGGATGTATGGAGTGAAAGGACTGCAGGCTTATATCCGCAAGGTGACTTCCTTTTCATTACTTGTCTGGGTAATATTGTGGAGTTTTTAGGGGACTTTAGAAACGAATTCGGATGTATTAATAAGCAAACATATGGTAAGGGAACAGACTGTACTTTGGTTGTTGAGACGAAGGTACTTCTAAGACCTCTTAAGTCACTTCCACGAGGGTCACAGGTTATCAGCTCAAGGAAGACAATCGAAGTAAAAACGGCACATAGGTTGCACTTTAGCCACATCTGGCTCACAGTGAGGTTCTTGCAGCAACGGCGATAGCGAGATCACAATGTTTTTCGCTCCAAAACACTGCCAGAGTAGGAGCATCTTAGAGCTGGAGTGCACCAGATGCCACCCACTGCAGCGGCTCTTAGACACGCCTCCCGGCCAGGAGCTGCAGCCTCTGTGTTAGCGCGCCCCAGGCACCTGTGCTGTGCACACAAAATGGAGAGCCGCTCTAAAAACAGCCCTGCTTGCTTCTTAGCCATCGAGGAAACTGAGGCCTGAACGTGCGCCAGAACTTGCCCAGGGCCCACCCATTTAGCCAGCTGTGGAAGGCCTGCTGGCTCCAGCTGCGGCCTCTCTGAACGGACAGGTGTCCCTAAGCTTCAGGGGAGAGACGATCCTTAGGTTTTCAGCCCTAGTGATAGCAACGGCCCTTCATTTTAAGTCCTGGTGACGCCATGGGATCAGCTGTGCAGCCAAGAGCAGGAGCTGATGTCTCTGGGCTCTTCCTCTGGGTCCGGGTGCATGGAAAGGCGTCCGTCTGCAGGCATTTGCGGAGTGCCCATCCTGTGCCACCGACGGCATCTGTCACCTGGCAGGCTGTTTGAGGAAAGCTATGGGAGCTGTCAAGCACTAGAGACTCTGTTCTTGGGGGGGAGCTGGAGAGGGGGATCTGCATGTGCATTTTCAGTAAGCTGTCCCCTCCCCACTGAAGGAGAGAGGGGGTGGGACATTGCAATGAGGGCGAATTCAGCTTCTTTGGACATTGCAAAGAAGGCAAAAAAATGAGTGGTTTATCTCTCCACGATAATGACATCTTTAAGTTCAAAGACAACTAGTTGTGATTATGCTGTGTCATGTTAAAAACACACCCACCCCTCTCTGAAAGGTACCCAATCCGGGCTCAGGAGGCGGGTCTGTCTACCCAAGGTCAAGGCCTGCTTGCGGTCACCTCGGAGGACAAAGTCTTTGGCGCCCTCTGGTGGTGTGACTGGGACCCGCCCGTTCACGGCGCTGACGGCGCAGTATGTCCGCTTGGAGCCGCCTGAGCACCTGCAGCGCGAGCGCCCGCGGGGGCCTGGGCTTAGAATGAGCAGGACGTGCCATGTAGACCATAAAGAGCCCGTTCTCCTCGGATCACGTACTGTTTGAATAGTTTTTGAGTTCTATAAGCATCTAGAAGTTAAATAGGTTGGTGTATTCAATGAGAAATAGGCAGTTCCTGAGCGTAACGGGGGTGGGGGGGCGGGGGTAAGTGATTCCCACCTCCAGGTGGCAAACACCGCGCCGTGGAACGGCCACCACAGCGGCCCGGAGAACTGAAGCGCTGGCGTCAGGCAGCTGCGTTAGTCCCAGCTCCGCCAACGCCTTAGCTGTAGGACCTAGGACCCTAGCCTGTGGCTTACCCTCTCGGAGCCTCGGTTTGCTTATCTGCAAAATGGGTATCACCTGTGCCGTGGGTTGTCCTGAGGATGGCGCGGTGCTGACGCACTCGGCATGGCTGGCACAATGGAGTCTTGTGGGTGTTAGCCATTATCTCTTCTAGACTATTCAAATGACTCTTCATGGTGTTTATTCTAAAATTATAAAAGACTGTTTAGGTGGGATAAAAAATAGTCCCACGAACAGAAGAAAATGATGGTCAGTGTTTTTCTGAAGACGCTAGGCCTTTTCTCATGGTAATGAACGCGTTTCTTCTCAGCCTGCTTGCCAACAGCTGGTGAGTGGACGGCACATGCACTTGAAAATTGCTAAGAGCATATAAATGAATTATAGATGTGCAGTCTAATAAGGTTTTCTAGGTGGTTAAGTTTGGAATTAAGTGGCGATGAGAAACGCAAACAGATTTTTCCTTTTCTCTTTCAAGCATGTCCAGCTGTCTCACGAGTTTGAGTCACTGGTGCGCCAGGATCCTCGCTTTGAAATCTGTGCCCAGGTCATTCTGGGGCTTGTCTGTTTTCGGCTGAAGGTATGTTAATGTCTATTTCCGACTTCTTCACTTTGGTTAAATAGGACAGAGGGGAAAGTGTCATTCGTTACCTCCAGGCTCAAAGGCTTGCACCGCCTCCCAAGGCCGCAGAACAAAGCCTGCCTTCTCCAGCCGGCCTGCCCCTGCCTCACTGGGCACCACTCCCCTCAGACACCATCGTTTTCACCCCCAAGCCTCCAGCCCACATCTCTGCTACCGGAACTCCCCGGAGGACAGTGACCTGTCCATAGCCTAATTAATCAGCACCGTCTGGGAGCTGGTTGGAAAAGCCAATCTTGCCCCCCCCAGACTTGCTGACTGCACTTCGGCACGACGCCATGCAGGAGTCTACGGTGTGCTGTTCTTTATAAGCTGCTGTGTTGCTGCCTGGCACTGCGTGTGTTCACCGGGGAGGAAAAGGTGGCCTGGGCAGGTTGGGCCATAGTCCATCTCTGCTGACAAACAAGACCACGCTTCTCAAAAGGTCTGAGATACATTGCACACACCCCCTCAGTAACGTCCCCTGTGCACACGAAGCCGCATGAGACCTAATGCGCTGACCTGTATTGAGATAATTCCCCAAGACCTTCTGAATCCATTTCAGGCCTTTTAAGGCCTCCCTGCTCAAGTGAAAGGCAACAGTGAAGAGCAGGCTGGGCTCAGTGTCACCGTCAGAGGGCTGCCATCAAAATGTGGCCCCACCTCTTCAATTACCACTTCCTTGGCCTGGGTGGTACTTGGAGCTCTGAGGTGGGGCTGAGACCCAGGCTTTTCCAAGCCTGGAGCAGCAGAGCTAGAGCAGATTCTGACATGAGAGCTGCCCAGGACACGCGAGCTCGCTGAAGAGCACCAGGTGATGAGACCTGCGCGCAGGCGTGCAGAGGAACGAGGGCAGGGCGCGCCGCGGGGGTGTGCGAGAGAAGCCCCGCGGCATCATGTGTCGGAGCGTGTGTTTTGTACGGGAGACCGGACGTGGCAATTCAAGCCACCTCGGTGCTGACATTGTGCTTAGACTTGTCTGCACTCAGCAGTTGGTTTTATTTTTGTTTTTACTGCCACTGCTTTTGTACGACTTTTATATTTTAATTTTTATCTGTTTTACTGAGATGTAATTCACTTTGTCCATTTAAAGTGTACATTTGGGTGATTTTTAGAATATTCACAGGGTTATGCAGCCATCACTACAATCTAATTTTAAAACCTCTTCATCTTCTTAAAAGAAACTGCACACCCATCAGCAGTCACTTCCCATCCCCACGCTTAGGGTCTCTCATCTGCTTTCTATCTCCATGGACTCGTCTATTCTGGATGTTTGTATAAATGTACAATAGGCCGCCCTTTGTGACGGGCTTCTTTCACTTAGCATAATGTTGTCAACGTTAAGACTTTTATTTTATTTGCGTAATGTACAGATTACCGTGACCCTGTCTGTTGTTGGTTTCTGTCCCTTCTCCTGTGCCGTAGAGCGAGCCCTCCCACGCAGGACACCCAGGGCAGATTTCAGCCAACAAACATTTACTTTTGTGAGGCTTCGCTTGTTGCTTCCGTTCCATGAACCCGGTTTCTCCTGGAGGAAGCACACTAGTCAAACACTGCGGTTCGTTTTTCCGTCTCCATGGCTACGATCTCGTTATCTTCTCCTTGTCCTGTTCCTCTCCAGTCTGAACGCCAAGCTCTCCACATCTGAAGCTTCAGCGTAGAACACGGCTGCATATTCAGCCTAAAGTAGATGTGACGTCGCTGGAATGCACCAAGTCCATTTCGCTCCATCCTTATCTCGGCCCGTCCTTCCTCTGTGCGTCACTCGGGCTATTTTTGTCGTTGTTCTCTGCGTGGCCTGTCGCCTCTCCTTTGTGAGAGCACTATCTTGTTGAGCTTGTTTTTCCTAGATGATTGGCTTTCATTTTCTGTGCTCTGTAATTTTCAAATGTTGCTCTCATTCTCAGTCTTGTTGGTAAAATTCCAGCCCCTTGCTGCCCTAATTTCTTTTTTCTCTGTCCTCATCCTCGAATAGGAGCACGTGGGTCCAGACCCGGTGTGCACCCGCAATTTCTGAACTGCCTCTGGCCTGTCGCTGTGCACTGGGCACAGCAGGAGCCGCGCTCCGGCCGACAGCGGCAGGCTGGGTGGATTCGCACAGGACCCGGCCAGTGTTGGTCTGACTGGCGTGGTCCTGCGGGGCAGACTGGACTGGTCCCTTCCCACCCACTCTCGCTGCCTCTTGACGCTGAAGGCAGGGCCAGGGCGAGCAGCGCGGTCCCGTGAGGGGCGCAGGGCCACGATGCAACGCCCCCTGGTCAGCCCCTTCCACTTCAGACTCTGTGGCTTAGAGGAAGTGGAGTCACTGTGTGGAAACGGGAGAAAGACGGGGTGGAGGGGGCCAGAGAAGTGTCATGAGACTGGCTGGCCTGGAAGCCGGGCCCGGCACGAAAGCGGCGCCGCTTGTTTGCTGCTTGGTACAAGCATTTCATCTGAGGCGCAGCCGGGGCAGGGTGCCCAGGCGCGGGGGCTGCGCTCTTCCAGAGGGTGGGCCCTCGGTCCTGCGGTTCACAGACATTTTTCCCAGAGTCTGGCAATAGCTTGACCATTATGCTGCATTTTCTGTGCTGTTGAGACGACTTCTATATGTTTCTATGAGAATTTAGAAATCCCAGAAACCTCAGCTCTGCTGTTTAAGACCGTCAATTTGGAGATGACATATTAGGGATCTTCATTTTTCTTAAAAAACTTGCACCAAGGGTGGGGTCGTCTTTTGACAGCACATTAGAACAAGGGGAAATTGTAGGGAGAGGATAAAGTCTTTTCGGGTGTGTTACCATTATTTCGCTGGGTTTTGTAACATCATAAATGCAAGGTCAATGAGGTATTGTGGTATCACTGCATGCTGGCTTCCAGCATGATTCATTGAATTTTTGAGTCATCAGAGATCTGAGCACAGTTCCTCGTTTTCAATCCCTCCAGGCCTCCAACAAATTGAACGAAGCTCTTCTGCAAAGAATAAACAGTGCCAAAAAAATCCACTTGGTCCCATGTCACCTCAGAGACAAGTTTGTCTTGCGTTTTGCCATCTGCTCTCGCACAGTGGAGTCGGCCCACGTGCAGCTCGCCTGGGAGCACATCAGGGAGCTGGCGGCCGCCGTGCTGAGCGCAAAACGGGAGTAGAAGAGGGCTGATCACAGGTGGGCTCCTGTCCCTTTCCGCCTGTTCCTGGGGCTCCAGGGCCAGGATCCCGCTCCCCTCCCAGCTTAGCCACTGGGCGCCAGGGGGCGGGATTCCCTCCACTTCACGATGAGGAAGCGAAAACCATGTTATGTGCAGGCTAAAGAGGTAGAAAGAACAATACGTTATAATCATTCTTTAAAAACCTAGGTTTTTACTTTTTATTCTCTTGCCCCAATCTCTATAATTTCCCCTCAGATTTCTTCAAATGGTATTTATCGAGGCAACTTACTATCATAAGGGGATTGTTATACTTGCTGTAGGTTCAACGGTAAAAACAGGATTCAATTTTTTAAAAAAACTACAGCATACAATAGTAAATCCTAAGGCATATATGTATTTTGGCCAGATTAATTAGAATATTGATAATCTTAATATCTTGGTTTTACTGGTGCTTATTTGAGGTTACCACATCATATCCACATGGCCATAGTTCTGAGAAAGTAGGAACTATTCCTATTTTACAGAGGGTAAAAAATTAGTCAAAGATTCTAGTTGACAGTGATACAATTTGTCATTAGAGAAGCCAGATCAGCAATAAAACTTTCTTTAAGTTGAAACTCTTACATTGCACAGCTGCCTACATCTCACTGGAGAAATAACATATTCCTTCCCAGTATTCAAACAAGAGTCGACATGATTCTTATTTTTCAGTTTTTAAATATGGCCATATATTCATGCTATTCTTTTTTTCCCTGTAGAGATCAAGAGTTGAAAAGAAGTATATCTGAAAACTGGAATGAGAAGAAAATAAATGTCATTGTGGCTCCTGAGTGTGGCTCACGTGTCTTTCTCCAAAGTCACCAGAGGCTTGTGGTTATGTCTGTTCAGTGTCTCGCCAATGAAGAAATATGATTTGCTATATGAAAAGTCAATCCCAGTGGCTATAGCTTTGATTTATTATTCGTGATTTTTGTTGATTAAAAAGTCATAGGTTTTCATGTTCTTGAAGCCATCTGAGGTGGCAGGAAAGGCTTATTGAATTATTTTCCAGGACAGTCTATGATCATGTGGCCTGAGACTCTATCTGTAGTCCTTAAATTGTCTTTCGTCGTGTGGATAAATGCTTAATAAACAATTGAAGTGCAATGCTAGTTGGGTCGGTTAATCATTTTGTTTTATGTTGTATCAAATTGATTCTTGTGATACGGACGTCTCTTCAAAATAGCCAAAAATACAGCATCCTTGAATATTTTTAAATGGCATCCATTTATTCAACAAGGATATGCCAAGTATATGTCAGGCACTGTTCTGGATGCATTAGCAACACACAGGTTTTGCGTGGAGATGACTTCAACTTCTAAGGAAATACATTTAGAATCAAGAAACAACCTGGCTCCAAGCAATGAGATCAAGTCCTCTGTCGTGATGGGCTTGGCTTCCTTGTCTGACAGATCCATCTGCCCTCTGGTATCATGATTAATAAGCAACTGCAGAGTGCTTCTGTAAGCATAAATTCCAACAAAGATGTGCTATTCACTCAGACAATTTCATTGCCTTTATTCAGAAACATTTTGCTTCTTTTAATTTTTAAAATTATTTTAGAGACAGAGTCTCACTCTGTCACCCAGGCTGGAATGCAGTGGTGCCATTGTAGCTCACCAAAACCCTGGAGCTCAAATCCTCCTGCCTCAGCCTTCCGAGTAGCTGGGACTACAGGCACCACCACGCCTGGCCCCTTTTGCTTTTAGAAGCATGTATTTTAATCCCCAGGTCAGTTGTTGCTCTTTGGAGGCTACAGAACTATCAAAAGCACGAACAGAAAGAGTCCTTGGGCTATTAATAGGTATATTTAGATTTCGAAGACCTCTGATATCTATGCGGATATAGTGAATGATAGACTTGTTGCTCAGAAGTCTGAAAATGTATCAGATGTCATATAGTTATTTAGTCAGGTCATTTGTTCTCTACCCATCAGTGAGTCAGACTCAGCCTTCGTCACAGTGAGGAGACATGAGATGGGCCTTCGAGGCCCACCAGGACGAGCCTCATTAGGACCAGTGGAGTATGGAGCGCTCAGATCACTGAGGTGAGGCCGCAGCTGCCCACATTTTTCAACAAGATTGTGTTGCACCTGGGGGAGCCCTTGAGTTAAGATTGCTGCAAGGGCTCCAAGATGAGCCACCAAAGTCACCAATACCAGCTCTCAGCTTTTTTGGAGCAGCTCCATCCTGCCCTGTCCATAAACGTACTTTGGGAAGATGGCTGAGACTTGAGTTCCAGGAAGGACACTGGGTAGCAGGTGACGAGAAGGATGCTGCACAAACGGGAGGCAGGAGGTCACCTGAGTGACTGGGATTTCCTCCCCCAAAACTGGCTGGATTCTTTTGGTGGAGAGCCTAAGACCCCAGCTTAGATGCTGACCTGGCAGAGATAAAAGCTGTCTAACTTCTGGTTCATTTTGAGGTAACCCACGGCAGTTCACCCCACCTCCTGACTTCTTCAGGCACCTCCAGACCCCAAACCACCCAGCCCTAGAAACAGGAAGAGGGACTTCCAATTTATTTAATAAAAACAAACCAATAACACTTGCTCTATGCCAGGCACCATTATATATATTTTAAAGTTATTAACTTATTTAATACTTGTTTTAAAATTCCATGAGGCAGGCTCAATTATTATGCCTATTTTACAGATAAGAAAACTGAGACTTTGAGAGGTTTAGTAACTTGTCTCAAGGTCATATAGTTAATTGGTGGCCAATCTGGAGCTGGAACCCAGCCAGTCTGGCTGTAGATTCCATGCTCTTGCCCACTAAACAATGCTATCAAAAATGCTATTTGCTCTTCAGAATTAACCATTTCGCAGGGTAATTGGCAGTGAAGACATTCATTCCCTTCTGGGAAAGCCCATCTCTGCCTACCGGGGTAAGGTCTTGTCCCCTAAACCCAACTAGACAATTCCCAAAGAGTCCAGTGTGGGAACGTTTTTTAAGGTCTGGATTATTCAGACTAATCTATGGTCAATGAACAGCATCTTTATTTAAACATATATTCAATGTAGTGTCACGGTGCACAAACCGCTGCTGGCACTGGGGTGAGATGCTGCCTTACCGACCTCTGGTGTCTCCTGATAGCCGGCACTGCCCACTTAGTGTTGGGAAAGTCCTACGTTGATCTGGACACTCTAACCGCTGATATCAAAGATATATTCTGGGATCATAGGTCTCCTCCGTGAAATCCAGCAAACAGCAACATCTTCCAAAATCGAGGGTCCCGTTCAGGCTGACCCCACGCCCATCACAAAAGGAGCCTATAGAAAAGCCCCAGATAAAAACGGGAGGGAGGGTCACGGGGGGGGGGCACATGATCATTGTAAGGGCACAGTTTGAAGGGAAATGCAGGGTGAAGACCCCGGGGAAGGCAGGTTCTATCCTCACCGACTCCGTGCTGAGCCCCTTAACTCGGAGACCGACAGACGGGGCAAGTTAGAAGCTGCTAGTAGGGCCAGTATTAAGGGGGCCTGGCTTTGAAAACGTATGGAGGTTGCCTGATGGCTTTTTGATCTGAGGATTGTTTGATTACTTCTCTGGATCATGAAAATCCCCAAATATCAAACACTAGAATTTTTTTGCTTTTTTTGTTTTACTATATTTGACATCAAAATCTGTTTCCTCAGCACCTCTGTTACTTGCTATAACCTACACTTGTAATAAGTAAGAGAAAAATTAATAAGAAAGCACTGTGAGAGCAAGGTACTTGCATCAACTGTTGAGTAAACCGTAACTACCATTTTAGAGAAGCTTGTACATGGCTCCCCAAAGTAGAGACAAGAAACAGCTGGTAGAGGAAAGAAGAGAAGGGAAAGAAAAGAACAGGGTGGGCTGAACTACAGGAGACCTCACGAGTCCCGAAGTGTCCAAAGTGTCCAGGTCAAATCCAGCCCCCACATTTATAAGAGTTGGAGCGATTCCCAGGCACTCGAGAGGAACCAAGTTACACAAGGAGAGTTCCGAGTGGAAGGATGTGCGGTGGGGAAGACTTACAAGAGGGCACGGCTGCTGTCTTCACGCTTGACACTCAGTTAATTCGAAGAGTCTTCTCTGTAGCTCCAAAGAGGAAGTGACAGACAGGGATACAGAGTTTTTTCAATATGAAGAAAAACTTAAAAGTCAGCCTATCAGCAAGTGGAAAATGTTTCCCATAGGGCAGTGAATTCTCCAGCATTGAGGGTGCCCAAGTGAAGACAGGGAAAACCAAGGGCTGAGAAGCGGTAAAGGAAATTCTTCTATGGCAGAAAGTGGACTGGAAACTAAATAATTTTTAAGCTCTCTTCTATATCTGAGATTCCAATATTCTACAAGAATAAGAGAATTTGGCTAAATTATTAAATAGCAAGGTTAAGGAGCCTTACAAAAAAAAAAATCAAAACCCAAAACACCAATCCACCAAGGTGGGTTACTTTTTCAGTCCCAAGTTCTAATCAGAGCAACCACTGGAGCAAAGGGCTAGCGCTGGCAACAGTAACAACACCTCATGCTCGGCAGTGCTAACCGGGGCCAGCCTCCAGTATAAATGATCTTCAGACATCAACTCGGTTGGTCCCCAGCAACCCTTGAGTAATAGAGTTGGCATTTGAACCCTGGAAAGCTGAATCCACAGGCCCTCTGTTAATCACCCCCCTGGCTTACAACCCCTGCTGTAAGAACGCCATAAATGAGTTTCCTAGGGCTGCTGGAGTATGGCAATCTCAGTGTCTTGAAACAACAGAAATTTATTCTCTCACAGGTCTGGAGGACAGAGCCCTAAAATAGGATGTCAGCAAGGCCATGCTATTTCCAAAGTCCAGCTCTGGTAACCCCAGACTTTCCTTGGCTGTGACAGCGGCACTCTCTGCCTCCGTCTTTGCATGGTTTATCTTCCCCTGTGTCTCTCCCGTCTGTCTTCTTTGTGATGACACCAATCATATGGGATGAGGGCCTACCCAAATCCAATACGACCTCATCCTAACTCGGTGACATTTTTAAAGACCCTACTTCCAAATAAGGTCACAGTCACAAACACCAGGGGTTAGGACTCAGCATATCTGTCTGGGGAATAACAATTCAACCCGTAACATACAGTATCACACCAGAAGCACAAAGAAATGCTGACTCAGGCCGATAGCGGTGTCCTTGAGGAAAACGACCAAAGCAGATAGTTCCTTTCCTCTCTGCCTCGTGCATTTCAAGTGTTAAACGAAAATGATGGGGAAGCTATTGTTTCAGACTGAGCTCCTGCACTAGGTCCCGACAGATAGGTCCCTGCCTCCTCGACCCTGCCCGCCTCCCACACCCACCTGCAAACACACCTCCCCAAACTCCCGGAACGCAACCCTCCTGGCAGACAGGAATGCACGTTATTTAGGGCCATATTATCCCTTTGCTCAAAAGCAAATGAGCTCACTGAAGTGTACACTGGCATTTATCAGAGACCAGGTTTATAAAATTCTGAATATGGAAATGAGCAGCCGTCTTCCAGAACCCCTCACACCAAGACAACTGGCACTGTTACAGATGAAAGCCTCTCCCCTGAAGGGTCAACAACTTCTACCCCGAACAGTATATTCTTTCTTATATTCACATACATATGTGTATATATAGTATATATCAGCAGTCTGTGGCCTTAGAAGGCAAGTTTAGTATTTGCATAGCTCAAGCACTAAACTCTTCCACATTATGCTAAAGTGTTAAGATACTATTCTAATATATCCCATTTGTAAAAGATGGAAAACTCTTGATATGGTGTAAGGGTTTGAATCCCAATAATAGTATTAATAGTAAAAATAAAAGTAACATAGTGTTGCAGCTTCTGTTGAGTATCTGGCACATGCCAGCTACTGCTCTGATATTTCAAGTATTACATTCACATTGATTGTAATCCTTACAATAGCTTCCTGAGTTAGAGAAGTTTATTGCTGTCTTACAGATGAGGAGGCAACTGGGATTCAGACAGGGTGCAGAAGTGAGTTGTACTTTTGCCAGCCACCCAGGAAGATGAAAACTAGTGGACTGGAAAATGCTTGGTGTATCAAAGGCACAAAGTGAAATAGCTAGCGTTACTTTTTGGAAAAAGTTAACACTGCCAACCATAAACGTAATTTGTATTTGAGCAATACTTTTAGGAGGGTAATAGAATAGATTATATGAATTCTTCAAAACATTATCATTAAAATTTTAATGATGAAAATCACCAAAAATGACAAATTACCTGTCTTAGCCTGTCTAGGGCTGCTATAACAAAGTACTATAGACTGAATGGCTTAAAGAAACAAATTTATTTCCCACAGTTCTGGAGGCTGGAAGTCTGAGATCAGACTGCCAGCATGGTCAGGTTCTGGTGAGGGATCTCTTCCAGGTTGCTGTCTTCTTGTATCCTTGGGTGGTGGAAAGAGGCTAGAGCTCTTTAGAGTCTCTTTTGTAAGAGTATTTACTAATCCCATTCATGAGGGCTCTAACCTCATGACCTAGTCACCCAAAGGCCCCCATCTCCCAATACCATTACCACATTGAGGGTTAGGATTTCAACATGCAAATTTGGGGAGGGACACAGCATTCCATCCCTAACATTACCCAAATAGTATTTATATTGGGCTCTTCTGTGTATACTCCCTCTCTGAGGAAAAAGAATGTGTGGAACACCAGACTACTTGCCTCCAGAAATGATCGAGGGGAGAACACATGGTGAGAAGGTGGATCTGTGGTGCATTGGGGTGCTCTGCTATGAGTTGCTGGTGGGAAATGACCCTTTGAGAGCGCCGCCCACAATGAGACCTACAGACGTATCCTAAGGTGGATGTGAGGTTCCTCCTATCAATCCCTTTGGGAGCCCAGGACTTGATCTCCAAGCTTCTCAGATACAATTCCCAGGAGCGGCTGCCCTGGCCCAGATCCCAGAGTACCCCTGAGTCCAGGCCTATTCCCACAGTGAGCTGCCTCCCTGTACTCAGCTGGCTTCCTGAGCCCTGTCTGCCTCTGTTCCTTGCTGTTTGTTTAGGGAGTTCTCCTGGCTCTGCTACCTCCTCTGTTTTGTTTCTTCTCTTTTAAGATGCAAGATGCTAATTAATAAAAACTGAATAATTTTGCACCAAAAAAAATGCTAAATAAATACACATGTAGAAAAAGAGCTAATAAACATGTAAACTGAGTTGGCCTTGATATAATAATTTTCATTTTCATTCTACATGATATATTTTGGGTAACTATACAATAATTTAAAAATTAATTTCAAAATTATGAGTAATTAGAATAAAAGAGTCTTCTATTACTATCTAAGTCACGAAATGACTTAGGAGCTGTTGTTTTCATTGTAACACTTATTTTTAAAAAAACGTATTGTTGAATTCCTTTTATTTTAAAAAAACTTTAAAAAGATCTTCAATTTTTCTTTGCCTTGCATTCTTTAGATGTTGTATTTAAATGCTGCATGCTGCTAGTTGCTGGTGATTTTCTCCATCCTCTACACCAGATCCTTACTGTCTCGGAAAAGGATAACCGGGGACTCAGGTAGTCAAGGAGGCAGAGAGGAAGACTACTGAGGCTTTCTGGGAAACATTTTCTTTCTTTTTCCAAGAGAGGTGTTCAAGGGGAAAAGTCCTTTCCCAGGCTGGCTCCTTCTTCCTGTTGTAGGTACGGTCGTGTGGTCGTGTGCCGAGGTTTAGCATGGATTGCAGGGACCATCTGGCAACAATGAGGTGACAAGCCTGGGAAAGAAAATCCACAGGTTAGCAGATGGCAGAATGGAAAGATGGTCCTTCATGATATCATCAGGCCTGGATTTTCTGTCAACCTCCAGGCTCCTTGCCACTGTGAGTGGTGCTTTGTTGCTTGTGTCTGAAAACCCAATTCAGCTAATCGAAATATGGGACTGTTGTCTGAACCATTGCTGCAGAACACAGTGTAAGGTAATAATGGAGTGCTTTTCAGAGTCTTCCAGGCAAGTGTCCTTGAACAGCAGATAGCCGTCAAAAGGTACGTAAGTGTTGGCTGAGGGGTAGATCTGAGCTTCAAGATTGAGGCACAACAGGTATTCGAATTCCCTTATTTTATGCATGTCAAAATTGCACGCTTCTCATTCCGTTCTTTCAGCTCGCAAAAAGCACGTACTGAGCACCTGCTGCGCACCGCGCTGCGCCCTGTGGAGGAGGCGGTGGGCGCGCGGCACAGCCGCGGGACCGGAAGCGGGGGCCGGGGCGGGGCCTGGGCAGCTGCGCCCGCTGCCCGCGGCACGGACCGAGGGCGGTTTGCTCGCCTAGGTGAGTCCAGCTAAGCCTCGACCTGTGGGAATCAGCATAATTTCTAACGCCCATCGCCTCCTTGTCTGTACTAGGGAGAACTTTAAAGAGCGAAGCTTTCCACAATGAAACGCAATGTCTCACTTCCTGTAAACGCACCACTGCTGGGAAGCCGGCAGGCTCCTTCAGGAGACGGTCTGCAGTACGGCTCTGCCAAAACGTCGTGGGCCAGAGCCGGGGTGGGCGGTCAGGGGTCCTGGGCGCCCCGGAACCACCCCCACCGCGAGCCCCTCCCGGCGCGCGCCCTTGCCGGCACTCCCCTCGCACGCATGCACGCACGCACGCACGCACGGCGCGTGCTCGAGCGCGTCAGGGGCGCGCAGGCGCACGTCGGTCCCCGCGATTTTCGGAGTTGCCGGCTGCCCATGCTGTCCGCAGGTCGGCGGTGGTGACCAGGGACGAGGTGGGGCGGGGCGCCGCTGACCCTCGTGGGCCCCGGGGCGCGGGCGGGGCCGCCGCGGGGCCGGGGTCGGGGCGGAAGGGCCCGGGTAGGCCGGAGTCCAGGAGGGCGGCAGCCGCAGGGTTTGCTGGCAGTGGGTGTGCCCTTAGCGTCCCTTCATTTGCTTTTACTTCTGTTTTAGAGGAGGGTGGCTGATTGGTCAGTCCCGGAGCGAGAGCGAGGCTCACCCAAGCTTAAGAAAGTAGGCCGAGGCGGCGACTGAAGGGACTGTCTGGGCTCGGCGTGGACGACAGGTCCCGAGACTGGGTCTGCGGGCTGCTTCCTTTGGCAAGGACTGTCTGAGGGCTGGAGCCGGTTTAGGGTATAAATCTTCGCCTCCCAGTACAGCTCTTTTGCAGTTGCAGTAACTCAGCTGAGTGCTGCTGGTCCCTGGCCATTCCCAGTCCCCATGACCTGAGGCAAGTTGTTAACCTCTGTGGTAAGAAAGAATGACCCCTTCTTTGAGGTATCATTGTGAGAAATAATAATAGGCAATATTTTATCGAGTATTTTCTAAGTGCTGAGGACTGTTTTGGGTGTTTTACAGAATTAGAAGACCCTGTCACCTTAGCGATGCAGCTGGGTTCCATCTTAGGTGAAAACGGACAGAAATGTTGAGAGATTTACCTAAGGTCACTGCTGGCTCAAGATCTTGTGCTCTTAGCTCCTGTGCTGTTTTGTTATAGAATAGAGTTCTATAAAAGGCCTCTACAGTGTTTTTCACGTGGTAGGAGACCGTCAGTATTTTAGTAGCTATTCCAGCGTCTGTCGTATTCTAGGTACTGAAAGTAATAGTAAACAGTTCCTACTTGCAGAAGCCAGCTATCTAGTTAGGATGACAAATGTCACATTCTTAAAATAATCATTATTAAAAGAAGATTGAAATGCAGCTCATATGTTAGTGCTAATAAATCATATTTTTTATATCTAGGAAAGGCCATAAAGGTTTATTTTTTTAAAAAGCGATGGGGTTTCACTGTGTCACCTAGGCTGAACTGCAGTGGTACAGTCATAGCTCACTGCAGCCTCAAACTTCTGGCTTGAAGAGATCCTCCAGCCTCAGCCTCCCAGCACTTTTAGCCACTGCACCTGGCTGTTAAGTTGACTTGAAAATGATGATGGCCAAACAGTTTTTCGTTATCCGTATCCGTATTTGTTGGATAAATGATTGAGTTGAAAGGAAGTAAGGCTTAGTTGATGAATGTTGAGGGAAAAGATGAAGGTGGAAAGGAGAGAAAGGAGGGGATTCTAGGAATAGTGACTAGAACTCTGAGCTATTGAGCTCATCCCAGGATTGCAGATAATAAAGGGAAATGAAGCCCTGGAGAGGAAGGGGATGATCATAGTAATCGTGCACGTTTGTGACAAATGTTTTCCAAGTCCCCTTCTTTCAATTTCTCATTTCTAGTATTTCATAAATGAGTTTAAAATAAGAGTTAAAATGGTGTAGTAAAAAGTATGAACTGCTTCAGGGGAGGTCAGTTCTAGTTTTCACTCTGGCTTTATAGTTTTAAACAAATTATAGTCTCACTGGATCTTCTCTTATTTTTTTTTTCTAACAAAGATTTATGAACACCTATTTACAATGTGACAAATTGTTTACAAGGCAATATGGGAGATACTAAGCTGTATTAAACATGGCTCTTGAACTAAAAGAACCTATTGATTATTAAGCTATACTTCCAGGTAATTTAAAAGGTAAAACTTCAAATGCATGAGTTGTTGCTTTTTTACTTTATTGTAATGCTCTTAAGAAACAAAAGGTTTTTTTTGTTGTTGTTGTTTTCTTTGAGACAGAGTCTCACTCTGTTGCCCCAGCCTGTTGCTCCAGCTAGGGTGCCGTGATGTCAGCATAGCTCACAGCAACCTCAAACTCCTGGGCTCAAGCGATCCTACTGCCTCAGCCTCCCAAGTAGCTGGGACTACAGGCATGCGCCACCGTGCCTGGCTATTTTTTCTACATATTTTTCATTGTCCAGCTAATTTCTTTGT